>VYZW01035581.1:2367-17402 GCA_013401315.1 Balaeniceps rex | reverse complement strand
CCTTCCTTACTGTGTCAGCGTTGTCCTCCTGTTTAGGAAGCGTTGTCCTCCTGTTTAGAAAGCATTGTTGCAGCTATTAACAAAAACATTTCATGTGACAGGAATCACTGTGGGAATGCATTCCTTACTGTGTCATCACTGTCTTTCCGCTTAGGAAGCATTGTCCTCCTGTTTAGGAAGCGTTGTCCTCCTGTTTAGGCAGCATTGTAGATATTGACAAAAATATTCTACGTGAAGGGAACCATTGTGGGAGATGCCTTCCTTACTGTGTCAGCGTTGTCCTCCTGTTTAGGAAGCGTTGTCCTCCTGTTTAGGCAGCATTGTAGATATTGACAAAAATATTCTACGTGAAGGGAACCATTGTGGGAGATGCCTTCCTTACTGTGTCAGCGTTGTCCTCCTGTTTCGCCAGCATTGTCCTCCTTTTTTGCAAGCGTTGTCCTCCTGCTTTGGTAATCGTTGTTGTAGCTATTGACAAAATATTTCATGTGAAGGGAACCATTGTGGGATATGCCTTCCTTACTGTCTCAGCGTTGTCGTCCTGTTTAGGAAATCTTGTCCTTCTCTTTAGGAAGCGTTGTCCTCCGGTTAAGGAAGCGTTGTTGTAGATGTTGACAAAAATATTTCATGTAAAGGGAAGCATTATAGGAGATGCTTTCCTTACTGTATCAACGTTGGCCTCCTGTTTAGGACGGGTTGTTCTCCTCTTTCAGAAACATTGTCCTCCTGTTTAAGAAGTACTGTTGCAGATGTTGACAAAAATATTTCATGTGCAGGTAGCCATTGTGGGAAATGCCTTCCTTACTGTGTTAGTGCTGCCCTCCTGTTTCGGAAGCATTGCCCTCCTTTTTCGGAAGCGTTGTTGCAGATGTTGACAGAAATATTTCACGTGAAGGGAAGCATTGTGGGATATGCTTTCCTTACTGTGTCGGCGTTGGGCTCCTGTTTAGCAAGCATTGGGCTCCTGTTTAGTAAGCGTTGTCCTCCTGTTTAGGAAGTGTTGTCCTGTTCAGAAAGTGTTGTTGCAGCTATTGATGAAAACATTTCATGTGAAGACAACCATTGTGGGAATGCATTCCTTACTGTGTCAACACTGTCCTTTTGTTTAGGAAGCGTTGTTCTCCTGCTTAGGAAGCGTTGTTCTCCTGCTTAGGAAGCGTTGTCCTCCTGCTTATGACACGTTGTTGCAGACATTGACAAAAATGTTTGTTGTGAAGGCAACCTTTGTGGGAGATGCCTTCCTTGCTGTGTCAGCTTTGTCGTCGTGTTTAGGCAGCGTTGTCGTCGTGTTTAGGCAGCATTGTCGTCCTGTTTAGTAAGCGTTGTACTCCTGATTTAGGCAGCGTTGTTGCAGTTATTAACAAAAATATTCCGTGCGAAGGGAGCCTTTGTGGGAGACGACATCCTTACTGTGTCAGCGTTGTCATCCTGTTTAGGAAGCGTTGTCTTCTTTTTTCAGAAGCATTGTACTCCTGTTTAGCAAGTGTTTTTGCAGATGTTGATAAAAGTATTCCATGTGAAAGGAACCATTGTGGGAGACGCTTTCCTTACTGTGTCAGCGTTGCCATCGTGTTGAGGCAGCATTGTCCTCCNCCAGGTGAAGGGAACCATTATGCGAGATTCTTTTCTTACTGTGTTAACGTTGTTCTCCTGTTTAGGAAGCGTTGTCCTTCTGTTAAAGAAGCGTTGTCCTCTTTTTTAGGAAGCATTGTACTCCCGTTCAAGAAGTGTTGTCGCAGATATTGACAAAAATATTTCATGTGAAGGGAACCACTGTGTGAGGTGCTATCCTTACTGTGTCAGTGTTGTCCTCCTGTTTAGGCAGTGTTGTCTTCCTGTTTAGGCAGCGTTGTCCTCCTGTTTAACAGGCACTTATATTGAAAAGGGCTTTAAGGTAAATGGCAGTAGAAAAATTGGCTCTTGGTCTAGTTTCATCTTAGTTTGATATGTAGGATCTGTTGTTATAATTTCCCATGGACTGCAGTGCAAAGCAGCAGCTTCCCACAGGCAACCTGCAGGACCTATTGCAATGCAGTTACCGTAAGCATACACTGCAGCCGCATTTTCCCTAATGTAGCTTGTCATACAAAAAACTACTAAATCAGCCAACTATAATGCTACCCTGCTTTAGGAGAGCTGTAGAGCAAGCAGTATTAAACTCCTGTACTTTCATTTATTTCTACAGCAAGATACATGTTGCTAGTGAGTCTTCCCTTTTATAATTGGCTTTTGTTTTGAATTTTATTTTTTAATTTGGCTTATTGTATCTTATGTGAAAGACTTTGTATATGTCTTTGAACTTCATGAGGTTTCTGCTGCTGCTCCAGCTATTTAAGGTCCCTTTGAATGGCAGCCTATCCCCCACTGCATCAATCATGCACCCAGTTACACCTCATCTCTGAACCTGCTGAGGGTGTCTTCCATCCCATTGTTTAGGACATCAATGAAAATGTTGAATTGCATTGTCTCCAATGTTGACCCTTGAGGAACACCAATAGTAATGAACTGGCTTCAAGTGCAACTTTGAACTGTTGATCATTACACTTTGAACCTGCCAGTCCAGCTAGTTTTTATGCATGTTGTAGTCCATCTATCCCATCCAGTTTGGCTATAAGGTTGTTTTATGGAAGACAACGTTAGAGACTTGCTGAATTCAAGACCACTTATACCTTAATCTTCTTTCTTGGTTCAGAGCTAGTCATCTCATCACAGGTTGGTCAGGTACTAAATCCATGCTGTCTGTTCCAAATCACTGTCTTATTCAAGTGCATGAAAATTGCTTCTAGGAGGATTTGTTCCAAAGTCTTCCCAGGAAGTAAAGTAAGATTGACTGGCCTGTAGTACCTTGGAGCCTCCTTCTTACTCCATTAAAGAAAGATGTGGTATTTGTCTGTCTTCAGTCACTGGGAACATCTCCCAAACGCAGTGGCTTTCCAAATATGGTAGAGTGGCCTTATGATATTAGCCAGTTTTAGCTGCATCCCTTCTGGTCCCATTGATCAGGGTACATCCAGTTGATTAAGTGGTCCCTAATTTGGTCCTTCTCTACTGTGGGTAGCACTTTTCACCACAAAATTCTGCTACTAGCCTTTGTGCTTCACATTTCTTACTGGTTTCAGCTTCAGTCTAACTTTGTCTTCTCTAGTTACATATTTGCTTGCCTAAGCAATGCTTCACTATGCCTCCCAGGTAGCCTGTCTCAGCTTCCAACTTCCATATAGTCTTTTGTACTTGAGCTACTTAGGAGTTCCCTATTAAGGCAAGCTGGTGTCCTGGCTGGTTTGCTCATTCTTTAGCATGCTGGAATAGACTACTCCTGTGATTTGACAAGGTTGATTGAAGATCAGCCAGCTCTCCTGGGCCCTTTTGCCTCCCAAGGCAATGCTTCACAGGGTACCACCTACCTGCATAAGCAGAAGTCTATTCTCCTGAAAGCCAGGGTCTTTGCTCCTTGCCTGCCTTGCTCCCTTGGGGTCTTAAAGTGCAAGTCATGATCACTGTAGTAAAGGCAGCTACTGCCTGAACGTCCCCAGAAGTTCTTTAGTTGTGAGTAGAAGGTCCAACCGAGCACTACCTCTAGCTGTCTGTCCAGTATTTGCAGCATAAACTTTCCCAGACACGTTCCATAAATCTGCATTGCTTGCATCTCACTATATTGCCCTTTGCACAAGCATTATGTAGTTAAAATTTCTCATGAGAACTAAGGCCTATGTTATGAGGCTTCTTCCTTTTGTTCAGAGGAGGTTTTGACTGGGGATATGTAGGAGACTGCCGCCATGGCTACCCCTTTTGGCATCTTCTTAATTTTGGTCCATAAGCTCCCAGCTCCCTGCCACCAATCCTGTAGCAAAGCTCTACACATTGAACATTTATGCTGAGCACAACCCCTTGTCTTCCTAGCCTGTTCTTCCTAAAGAACCTGTATCCACCTATTATGGGGCTCTGTGTGAGTTATCCCGTCTGTTTCATGTCATTCCAGTGAACTAGCTCTGCAGGTTCATGCAGATCTGATTTATTCTCTGTTTCATGTGCTGCATAGTCCTGTACAGGCACTTCAGATGGCTCTCTGGTTGCATCACTTTGCAGGAAGAGTGAGAGCTTCCCTTATGCTGTTGGGTGGGTACCCCCCTGCCATTTCCTCAATTTCTAATTCCCTCTCTTTGCTTTCTGGTCTTCATCCACCAGTAAACCTGGTTTAAAGTCTTCCTTGCTAAGTTAGCAAACCTGTTGAAGATGTTCTTATCCTACTTTATTAAGTAGATCTTATTTCTCCCCAGCCAGCCTTGCTACTCAAAGAGCATCTCTTGGTTTTGGAAGCCAAAATTCTGCTGGTGTTCAAGGAGAGCAGCACCTGGCCCCCATGCCCCTTCCTCTTGCCCTCAGAGCTATCGAGTGCTGTAAAAGACATTCTGGCCTTCGAGGTGTTGGGCAATGAAGAATGCAGTGTCCCTTGGTAAGGTAGTTCAATGAGTAACTTACCTTACTGTAACTAAAATTAAAGAACAACTACACCATATTTATACTCTCAATATATCTAGCTTCAGCTTCTACCACTGGATCTCAGGAAAACTTTATCTGCTAAATTAAAGAAATACAGGAGAGTTTCTGTAGTTAAAAGCTCAGATCAGACCTTCGGGTATCATCTAGTCATCCTGAAAAAACCAGAATGAACTAGGACTTACAATGTGAAGGTAAGATATAAATCTGTCATGCTCCAGAACCACCTGTTTAGGCTTTTAAAAGCAGGCATCTTTACTGCCTCTTACGTGTTTATGTTCATTATGTGCAGCCTTTCATGAAGCATACTTAAGAGTTTATGCTTAATGCTCCTTTGTTTCATATGCTCAGGAGAATCTCTTCTGTTTTCAGAATTCCTGATTGGATGGATCATAAACATATCCATAAGCTGATGAGCTTTGACCCATTTCTTGTTTTAAAAAATAAGCACATTTCATGCTCATCAACACTGGTGTTTAAAATTGCATGTTGTTTTAGATAGCCCTTGGGTTGTTGAGTGATGTCACTGATGTACAGGCTCTCCCTTACAGACATCACCTTCTGCTTGCTGTGCTCCATGGTGATATGCATGTTAGAGTTGCCTTTTCTGTCTATCTTAATGTTGTAAACCTGATATCCTTTTCTGCTGCCTATCTTTTTCCCATCAGCAAGGAGAAAGAAGCCTGCAACTCCCCCACACATCCACCCCCACCTCCACAAATTCAGAACTGGGCTTAGAGCTGTGTGAAGAAAAACTGACAGGCTGCAATTCTGAGTTTTACAATTTTCATAAACCTCTTCTGTAATTCCTGTGTAGAAAGGGGTCGTGTGCTAAATATAAACCTTTTCAGACAACCGAAGAGGAAAAGCAGTTGGGGAGCTCATGGTTAGCAAAAAAAACCCCTATGAACTGATATTGTGATGGCAGATTACCAAATGCTTTCTATCAGTTCAACCTGCATTTAAGACTTAATCTGGTTTTGAGTGGTGCTTTAGGTGACTTGGAGACAGGGGGCTTTAGAGGACATCTGATATTTCACTTTTGGCAGGGTGAGGATGGAGAAAGACTTTATTTTGGACTGTGTTACAGAACTGGCATCCAAGGAAATCTGTTCTCGGATGAAGTGATGCTCATTCAGATCTGCTGTTCATCTGAATGTAAGTGGAGCTTGGAATAAGTTGATCAGTAGGCAGCCACTTTGAAACTCATTTGTTTCTCAGACACATCAGTGGTGATAACTGACTTGCTAACAGGTAATGTTATTTATAGTCCTTCTTGAAGGTATAAATTGCTTATTGCTAATTTCGGTCTTAGTTAAGGTTACTGATATTGCTTGTTCTTAAATACCTGGTAACACATTTTCCCTTTCAGTTCATCAGCAATTCTTTAATGTGTAATACTCTAGCTAATGCTCGTTGCCAAAGAGAAGCCTTTTGACAGAATTTTGGAATTTGCATTAAAACAAAATAGGTTTTGAGTTATTCTGGTGGCTTTTCTTGAAAGCTTTAATACATGCCAAAAAAAATCAATTTGTAAGATGTACAGAAAAGTTGCTGGTGTTAAATTAGAGACATCATTTTTTTAATCCGACTAGCAAATTAATCTAGATTTCTCTGTCAGGAAGCCATCTGCATAGTCTCAGATGACAAAGATTTTTTTTTTTTTTGAAAAGACAGCAAGTGCCATTTCCCTAGGATTTCTACTGTAATGTATTTCTACTCCACATAATAACGATACTATGTATATTTAAGGAACTACTGCTAGTTTAAGATATACTCTTCAGAAAGCAACTGAAATTATGATCTGGGAGGTGAGAAATTTGCAAGCTGAAAAAAAATAAACTGCTGGAGGGTTAGAGTTTATAAAAGAATATTCAGCATACCAAATGTGAGCTACTAAAGAGTTTTAACTCCTAGAAGACCAGTATTATTTAGTTTGACAACAAACAAGTGCATAGACAAATGCAACTTACGGGTCTGTGGAGACTGGAAGTATACCATGGTGTCAGCCAGGACAGTGACTCACTGAAAAGGAATGTGGGCAAGGGGGAATGGGTACCTCTGCTTTGTCACCATACACTTTTATTGAAATCAGATCAATGCTTTCCCCATTTTTGAAGAGAGTTGTCTTTACACAGTTCATGCAGAACAAGATTGTCATCTGCAAACTGATACGATTATTCTAATAAACCCTTGTTTTGTTGTGGTTGATAGAAAAAGATTCACTGAATGCTTTGGGAGCTTCCTCATCCTATGGTATATGGACATATCCAAATGTTAATTACTGTCTAAATGGATTCTTTACCTAATCTGCATATAAGGATATTTAAGGCAAACCCATTATTTTTGATCCAAATTTCCTTGTGAAAGAGCATATCATTTATTAAAGTACTTAGGGCATCCAGGATTATTTCTGTGCCTAGGGTGCAAATGGGATATGCTTTTTCTCTGCTGAACTTCTCCCTAAATTGATGAGGGCCAAAATCAATTGCAAGTGGGTTCTTCTAACTCAGGTTTGAACTACCTGGCTCTGAAGAGAAGTGAAAAATCATTATTCTGACAGCTATATTAGCGAGCCAGCTCACAGTATGGATTCATTATGCTTTCTCTACTTTACAGAGTATAAAGTGAAGGTATGGTTACTGTGAAAGTGTCTTTAGGCTTTGGGCTCCAGCCAATTCAAAATGTGGGGTGCATTAATCATATAGCCCCCGTGAGGCTGTAAAGGACGGCTAAATATGAAATCTGTATATCATACTGTCTCCTGTGAACCTGTGTATTCTCCCTGTTAGCAGGTATGTTGTGGTAGGGCATGAGCCAAGGTTGAAGTATGTTAGTGGTAGGAGAACTTTCTCAGAAGGTAGAGAGTAGGAGAAAAGGGGAGTACAGTAGTGGACCTGAGGAACTGAAAAGCCTCTAGCTTGTCCTAAACATCTCAGAGATCTGCAAGGCGAATGATGTTGAACCCAGTCAGTAAAGTCAAATTCAGCAACTTCTGAGTTGCAGTCACAGTTCAACATCTTGACTGTGGGGCTCTCCTTCCTCTTGGAAAGGCTTTACTTTCTGTGTCTGTATGTCTAGTACTTGCCCTCAGTAGGTAACATGCTTAAACGATTTAAAGTATGTTGAAATATTGCAGTAACTGCAGCAAAACCAAATTCCATTCTCCATGGCTTTCTGCCATATCAGCTGAGCAGGTTGAATTGTGCTGGCTTTGAGGGTGTTGTTTCGTCCTGCTCATCCTCTGAGTCAGTGGCAGACAGGCCTGGCCAGGACTGGCATGTGTGGCTGCGGTGGGGAGGGACGAGCTCCCCCAGGTCTTACTGGGGAGTCCAAGAAAGCAGGTTGGTAAGTCATTTATTTAATGCTGCAATAAGTGTTTAGTTGATGACATGTAAGTTAGCTCCATATGAAAAATTATTTATGATTACTTAGAAGATACTTTCCCTCTGTGTGGGAGTTAGCCTATCTTTTTTGCATGTGGAAAAAATAATCTGATAATTTATCCTGAAAGAAAATTTTGTCTTGCACAACTAACCACGTAGAAAATATTATTCTTAAATCAGGATGCTATTGGGATTGAATCCTTTTTTTGTGCTTAATGATGGTCTGTTTTCTTTTCAATGGGTAATAATCCCATACTCCCCTTCTGCAGGTAGTGCAATCAAACACACATTGAAGCCACAACTGACCAAAAATAGTGCAGAGTGTAGGCAACCAGGTTAAAGTGTTGATCAAAGAATACACATGCAAAACTGAGGTGGGGAATAGAGCATCCAGTGTTCTGCAGTTAGCTCTAGGACTGGAAGCTGGACATGTCGCTGCAGGACTTGCAAATGAGCAGTTTGTCAGCCGACTGTGTAAGGACTCCCCTTAATCAGTGGTCAGGTTGGGATAGATGCTTCAGGGTAAGAGGACAAATCTTCCTAACCATAGGAAAAAGACTGGAGTATTCACCTGGTTTTAGTGAAATCTGCTTGATGGCTACTGGTTGTAAGGTTTTCCAAGGCAAGTGTTTTGTCCACGTTCTCTATAACACACTCATGGCTACAGAAATCTTTTAAAATCAGTTGTGTATGTGACTGTAGTATACACAAGTGATTTCACTGCTACTTATCTACATGAATTTTTCTATGACTACCTGATACTGTGCTGAGAGAGGATGTAAGAGTTATTGCTATGCATTGTTCATAGTTTCAGAAGCCCGATTTAAGAACCATGACACCGCTATATTAGTGGCTGCCTGAATAACATACTAATAACCATTACGGTTACTGCAGGAGGGGATTTCTTCTCTGCAATGTAATGAAATGTAAAGCTGCAGGGAAGTACTTTAAAATTAGAAAAGGTGTGACATTTTCATGGTGATACAATAGATGTTTTTGGAATGAATTTATGGTTGTTCCACATGCAGTGATTTTTTTTCTGCTAGATGTTGCTACCATTTTAAGTTTAAATAAAAGCTTAAGAGCAAGTTAATAGTGCTGCTGTCATAATGTTTCTGGTTGCATGGGTCTTCCTCAGTGATCATCTAGATCATGAGCTGTTCTGAATTTCTGTTGCTTTGCTAATTTTTACTGAGGTATCCATACAGCACAGTGGACTAGTCTTTTCAGTTTAGTGTTTGATCTGTTGCTTTGTCTGGATTATAATCTGACTGAGATCCTACGAACCGTCCTAGGAGCAAGGCCGCAGCAAAGATCCACATAGCCTTGTTCCAGACAATGTTGGACCAGATGCTTAGGAAAAAAGTGTACAAAAACAGTACCTGTAGAATGTTAATAAACTCTTCATACACCTACTATTTTTCTGAAGTCAAACAGGACTAAACATATGCTGAAAGAGTTGCAGACTTCTATCAAAGGAAAACAAGTTGGTCTACATAATACTTGTTAGATAAAACCCTGTGTTACAGTAACATCTGAGATAGTTAAAACTTAGGGTCACATTAGTCTCACAGAGAAAAAGGTGTCTTGCAGAGTTTTAAAGAACTTAATATCCAGAAGGAAGAGCTCTTCAAAAAAATACAAGGAGCCAGTAAGTATAAACACGTTTGTTATGATCTTACTGATACCACAGTACTTCACAAACAAGGAACTAAGACATCTGAGGAGGAGGAACTAACATATTTTGTGTATATATTTACCCCTGCATTCTCTGGGTGTCAGGGTGCTTTTATAGAATTTAAGTAAACATGGAACGGGGTAGCGGAAGGCAGTTCAATGTCATTTAATGTGTATTTCATGTAGGAAGTGCATATTATATGGAACTTCAGATCTGATTGTCCATCAGAACAAAAGGGCTTTTTCTGTTCATGAACTGAAAAAGGCAGGGGAATCTGCCTGAGTCTCTTCCAAACTGTCCTTAACCTAAACATAGCAATCTTAACTAGATTTAAGTAGAATAGATGGCAATTAGAGTTGCTCAGCAAGATTGGTCTTGGTAATGTGCTATGAAACATAGAGGATTTGGTGTGCATTCTCCAAGCTGACTTCTTTTTCTCTCCCATTTCCCTGAGTGCCTAAATTTAGACTTTGAAATACATATTTGAAAACAGAAATATTGTTGCTTTTCACAGTGTTTATCTGTGAAGGTCTCATTGATTTTGATGGTATTCAGTGTTACTCAGTACCATTAAACAGAAGCCATCTTTTAGGTATTCGAGTACAGAATTTGAGCTATGCATATAACTGATATAAATTTTTAGCAGCTAAGGAAAAATGTTATGTGAAATGAACAGTAGGTTTAGCAGCAGTAATTAGAAACTGTTAAATTGACTCCACAAGGTATTTTGAATATTGCTAATACATGTGAAAGCTTTGAGAAATCAATATAAGCTGATAAAGAACAGAGCTCTGCTTCAGATTGGTGCCCTTATAGGCTTAGTGGAAAGTAGATATCCTTCAGGAACAAAGAAACTGCAGAGCCCATCTTCAGTGTTTAGCCCTCTTTCACTATGATTTCTGAAGAGCTGCTGGAAATGAAAAGGAGCCTGGGTGCCTGGATCCACTGAGAAAGGAAGCTCAGAGGGATACAGGGAGCTGAAAATGTTTGCAGCTGTCAAGTACCACCAATATAAAACAAATTATGGATGGCAGGAGAATGAAGTATCATATATAAGGGAGGGAAGCAGATGGAAGATTCACATTTATGGGAAGTGACTGAATAGCAGTATAGCATAGGCGTGGCAAATGGTTAACAGAATAAATATATGAAAGATTAAATATAGAAAGGAGATAAGATTAATGTACTGGAAACTAGCTGCAGATGATGTGATCTGCTCTGGACACTCTGTTCCCTGCTCTTGTATCATCCCCATGGTATCTAGGTACTTAACTGGCAGATGAGTCACTGTGTCTTTGTGCTGCAGCTTGTTTCTCCATTAAATAAAGGTAATTCTTTCCACTCTTGGAGTGATGCTGAAAAGGATTGATCTGTAAAGTGCTTTGAAGATATACTAACACTCACAGATCTTCTAAAGCCTAGGTTTTAATTGTGGGGCTGCAGATAAATTTAATACCTTTTTACAGCAACAAAAATGTCTAACTGCACTAATTCTAGTCTATGATAAATTATTTTTGATGTTCCTGATACCTAAGATGATGAACAGGCTGGTTAAATTGGTTAGGACAGCATAATACCATTGACTTCACTTATGCTTACTCCACAGTGGGGCTCAAAAATTGCTGGTTAGGAATCAACTTGCTTTGTTTCCAGGGTAGTGCTTTGTATCTTTCAAGGATGACCTATTTCTTTAGCTGGTATGTGATGTTATACTTCAACCTTAACTTTGGTGCGAGTTGCAAACAGTGAAGTAAAATTATTCTAAGTGAAATATGAATTCATGACATGCAGCCACAATACAGCTCCTCTCTTAACATGTTGTATGATGCAGTAATGGGAATAAAACTTTACAATTTCATCTAGTATATTATTGCAGGACTCACGTACCAACTTCAAATATTATGTACGTATGATTTCATGGTTAGTAGCTTTGACTAAGTGGTTATTACAATCTGATCGAACCTGTTGTTTTCGTGTCAGTCTACAAATCCTACATTGTTGTCTTAAGCTCTGCTTTCCTTGGAAACAACCATCAAAACCATTTTGGTTAGCTCTAAGCAAAACAGCAACTGTTCTCCTAATGATCCCATAACAATTATAAAAAAATTGTTTTGTAGGTGTGTTCAGCAAGGACAGGAACCCACTAGCTGTAAATAACTAAGGACTTTCAGAAAACTTGTGCTCATTTAAATTCCAAATTACTTTGTAATCTGAAAGTTGATACTATCTGACCACTTGCAAATGTAGTCACTCTGCATAAAATCAAAGCCTCAGGAGAGCTGGGTAAGAGTTACTTGAAGATATGCTATGAGAACTATTACATGTAAAGTACTTTGCTATTTGCAGCATGCAAGTAGTGGTTATACCTCTTAAGAGGTGCACTAATTAATAAAAACTTTAAAGTTGGCATTAATTAGTGCTATTTATGATTAAATGTGTCCAGTGGAAAACTATGATGGAATAGTTATGATCCCACTGGAGACAAGCAGTCTTTGCTGTACTTGATATTCAGTGGACTCGTTCCTCTGTACTGGGCCTGATTTATACTAGAAAAGCACTGAAGAATGACTTGAAATGAAAGTTGTTTTATGGCATGTTTTAGATCCTTTCTATTGTGTTGTAACACTGTAAATGGGCCTTCATAAAACATGGTCCAGGCAAGTAATTTTTCAGAAGTCCAAATGATATTACCTCTTACTGGAAAGAAAGTTGCACAGCTGGAGTTTGTCAGAAAAGATTTCTCCACAGCACTTGGCCCATGGTTGTATCAAACCTCATGGTGATTAATCTCAGCTTTATTAGCTTTTTGATGTTCTCATGGGAGCAGAAGATGGGGGTGCCAGTGATAAATCCACTAAATCCAGAGCAATTCTGATAACTATGATTTTTATTAACTACACCTATACTTGTTTTTAACCTGGACAAGGTGACTATACTAAAAGTTTATTCTGATAAAGCAAAATATTATTTAACAAAATTAGAGACAAGATAAAAAGATTAATCACTAAGACTTTCTTAAACAATCTTTAACAGATATCTATAGCTGTCCTTGTATACCTGGTTTCCATTCAAAACAAATGCAACATCAAAGTAACTGAAGGGGACTGCATAGAGAAACTATTCCCTTTTTAAAAAAGCTTTTGCATTGTGTTTCTCTGTCTTTTAAAGACTGTGTGAAAGCACAGTGACAGCAAACGAAGCTGTCTGAAGCTTATGACCTTTATAATACAAAGACACTCTTCCTAGTCTTGCTTCCCTTTCTGCTTGGAAGTCTCCCAAGTTGTATGTTTACCAGTTTCTCCTTTCCCAGATAGCATGATGTACAATTCCTAATTCTTTCAACTGAAATAGAATTAAAACTCTTAAATTCTTTCTTGATGTTGTCCCATACTGCAATCACTTAAAAGAAAAATAGCAGCAATATGATGGTGCTGATAGTGTCTGTTCTAATATATTGCTGCCTTTTATCAGAGACCAAGTGACAGTAATAAAAACAAATGTCAGCTTTAGGCACAGAGCACTTAGTTCAAATTGCTTTGCACCCTTGTCCCTCTTGCTGCCCACATGAGGAATTTCCTGGGTTGCCAGTGCTGACAGGTTCTGTTCCTAATTGTTCATCCTTGCTGCAAGGAAGCAGCCGGGGTGATGGTCTGCATGGGCTCCACATGCTCCAAGGTGGGTTTGAATCTGTGCACCAAACTTGTGACTATTAACATTGAGTTAGAAATGAGGTGAGGAATGGGGGGTTAGTATGTGTGAAACTCCTTTTTCCTTCCCCTTGCATGAAAAATGGCCTTAAGTAAGCTGCAATGGCAGCCTCAGCTACATGAAGTTGCTAGAGTACCTCAGAGAGGAGATTTGTCTCTTCCAACTTCTCTGATCTCCCCTGTACTTTTGTTTAGTTACTAGGTCTAAAAGTCAGGAACAGCCTTAAATCTCCCCACTTGTTAGAGGATGGTATTATATGATAACTATACTTAATTTTACTGTCCCCCTCTGAAGTGAGGGAGAGATAAGGAATTTCTTTTTGGTGTCTACAGAAACACTGAAAAAAAGCCAAGCAACAAACCTAGAACAAAAAACTGTGAAATAAACACACANCTTTCTTCAGTTTTCTGTAGATATTTAAAAGGTGGTCTGAGCAATAATTCTAAAGTGATTTGTATTTCAAATTGCTGCTTCTCATTTCAGTATAGGGTTGCTAGTTCAGAGCCTTTCTGATACTGCTTTTCTTCTCAGATTTCTTGTTAATTAGATTAAATCACAAACCCACCATAAGGTATGGTTGGACTCGATCTTAAAGGTCTTTTCCAACCAAATGATTCTATGATTCCATGATAATTCCAGCATGCAAATTCCTTTTAAAGCAAAAGGCCTAGTCTACTTGAGCATTCAGGCTTTGAGGCCCATAAAGCTCCTTCCACTAATTTCAAATGATAGTAGTTCAGACCTGGCTTGCAGAGGTATGATCAGGTATCTCTTAACAGCAGGAGAATAGAAAGCATACAGCTAGCTGTCTCTCTTGAAATAATTGTTAGTTCTGCTGCTGTTGAAACTGTTTTTCCTGTTACTTGGACTGACTTGTTTGCATTTAGCCTGTGCAATGTTCCACCAACCCATTGCTATGGGAAATGGTACTGTTGCTCAGGTGTCTTTAAAAATGCTGCTTCTTTTAACCTTGTAATTTCTAGTATCCTCACTTTCTACAGAAAATTTACAGTTTGGGGAATTTTACAAGTCGTAAGAATCTACTCTTCCGTGACTGAGTCACTGAAGCCAATTCTGTTTTTAACAAGTTAACAAGCTCAGCTCTGAGGGGACATTCAACATCCTGTTCTCTTTGCTCTAAATAGGATGTTTCTAAAGCAAAGTCACATCTGCTTTCATGGTAAACCCTTTGTGAAGCTAGGCTGTCCCTTCTATGTCTTCTCTTCTACAGAGACGTTTTCCATCTACAGAGATGTCTCTGTCTTCTGAAAGAATATAACTTTGGATCACTGCATTCATTTAGCTCTGAAACTTGGTCTTGGCACTGGGTTATTTTGCCATTTATTATGTTTACTTAAGTTAAANNNNTGCCATTTATTATGTTTACTTAAGATAAATGGAACTTGTAGTTTCACTGTAATTCTACCAGGGGTGGGGACAGACAAACCACTAAGAGCCTTGATGTGGTCTTTAGTGTATGTTGCTCTCATCCGTGACCTTTTTCATATACTTATAAGCTTTTTCCTCTTGTTTCCTGTGTGTATGTGCATGCACTACCTCTAAAATATTAAATCAGATATCAAATGTCATGTTTTCAATTTAGGGAAGAAAGAATCTTAGCCATTAGTACAGAAAGTGAATCCTTTTATGTTACATAACAAAGTTACAATAGGCAGACTTTTGGAGATACGCGATACAAACATGGCACTCAGCTTTTTGCATTTATATTTTAGCTATGTCTATTAGAATTACTCTTCATCAAACAA
>VYZW01035580.1:436391-458510 GCA_013401315.1 Balaeniceps rex | reverse complement strand
AGAAGGACGGCAGGGAGAAGGGCTGCTGCGCCGCTCTGCTCCAGCACAAGACGCCCCAGGCCATCGGCAAAGGCGTCCTGAGCAGGAGACCGGAGTAAGTGAGAAGGGGGAACGGGGGCGGGCAGGGGCGGCGGTGGGGGAACACAAGCGTAACGGGCTCTTTCCGGGCCCAGATCCAAGAGGGAACTGGGTTATACCCCCCTGCAGCCTTGCACAGAGAGAGGCAGTGTGTGGGTGGGTGGGGAATCCCTCCCTCGATGCATTCTCGGGGAGAGCAGGCAGAGTGCAAAGAGGAGCCAGGATGCTGCTTCCAAGAGGCATTTGCCTTCTCGTTCACTGCTGTTATTTTTATGTACAAGTGTCTGTGGCCCGTTTGAACCCACTCGGGCTGCTCACTCGCGGTGTTCACACACAGCGTCGTGCCCTCATTGTCTGTCATAAATAAATAAGTCTTTGATCAAAGATGAGTGCGGTTTAGCCCAGGCAGGGAGAAGCTTTGCAAAGGACAGCAGCATTGTGGCAGCTTCTGTTTGCCTTAAGTCGCTGGTATCTGTCAAAAAACCCCGTCATCCCTGGAATGAGCTGGGATTTTCCTGCCCTCACTGATGTAAGGGGTCTAGGGTTTGCATTATATTGCAAATGATGTATATATGTTCACAGAGATACAGATGCTGTACATATGTTTGACATTTAGGATGCTTATCGCACTTATGTGTGGGTTGTCTTTTTTTTTTTTTTTTGGTGGGTGGCACTTGCACTTGGACCAGGACTTCAAGAGGACAAATGATTTTTTGATNCTCTTACAAAAGAAAGACATGACTCGTTCAAGGGGGCACAACTGATAAGAAAGGAGTGGGCTAAAAATGTGATAATCCTGGAAGTTAAGAGGAACATTTCCACTGGTTTGTAATCTGGACATGGCTCAGTCAAGGGAAAAGCACACGTTTTGTTGGGTTGTTTTTTTTTTTTTTTTTTGGTGAGTGGCACCTGACACTGATCCAGCTCTTCAAGAGGACAAAGTATTTTTTGCTGGTGTTTCCTCTTCAGTGAAGAAAGCATGACTGCTAGTACTGAATACTGATAATGGTCTATGTGCATGCATGTATAGTAAACAAGGATGAGCATTCCAGCACTATAGGTGGTGGAAGAGGCTACTATTTAAGAGTCACATTTTCTTGGATTACGTATCCAGTATATGCCATCAGTTCACCAGCTGGTAATTACAACTGCACTCAGTATTGTATTGTCCTTTGTTTAGGCACTTTGAAAGCAGGCAAATGTTTTCTGGTTGAAAGCCAGAGTTAGCGAAGTTAGGAAGAGAAGGAGCGTAGTTTCTGATGTGGCTTCTTTTATGCAAGAAAGAAGCTAATATAAGTAGTAAAACTAGATCAGAATGTCTTTCCTAGAATGAACTCTATTGTTTTGGTTATAGTAATGTCAAAACAAATGAAGTATGCAGCACACTGTATAGCCCAAAACGTCTTCCTTGTCTCTTTTGACACTTTAAATAACAGGGCCCCTTCTCTCTCGTTTGTTTTGAATACAGAAGCATAGCTACAACATGGAGCTGGATTTTCAGCTGGTGTAAGAGTAGAGTTACACCACTTCATAACAGCTAAGCATCTATCACGTGATTCTATGAAAATCAGTGGAGAAATTACTATTGAAAGAAATACTATTAAAAGAATATGTGTGGTCAAGGCACGCTTGAATCCCAAAAGACAGATCCATACTTCTAAAATACTGCACTGTAAGACTCAATTTTGTGATCACAACTTAAAGGAAGTGAGTGGGCTGCTCAGAGTATTAATGCAGGTAGTAACCATTTGCAGGATCTGGCCCTTATTCGTCATGCAATAGATGGAGTTTTAAAAAGACGTAGGGCCAGATCCTGAACTCATGCCAATTGGTGTAAATCCAGAATAGCATAGTTTAAGTCACTGAAGTCAAAACAGTAAGAAACCCATATAAAAATGCATAATCAACCCCATTGTTTTTTCAATAGTGAATCCCTGCAGTGAAAGCTCTGTTAGAAACGTCGTATCGGCAAGGGCTTTCCTTTCTTCTGAACAGAGTTTCTAACATACATCCTTACAGATTGAAGAATCAATTTCTATGCATAAGTCTAAATACCTCCTTCTTATCTGAGCTTTTTTTGCAGTGGGGTTTGATTGGGGGAAGAATTGTAGTTTTTTTCTTCATACCAAAATGCACAAAGAGAAGTGCATTAAGAACACAGCTGATTGCTAGTATATCATACAATAATCTTTATATTTCAGATAGATAGATAGATAGATAGATAGATAGATAGATAGATAGATAGATGGAGCCTTTTTGTGGAAAGTCAGGGCTGCTGGTGGGGATAACAGAGCAATCCCTGCAGCGTTCTTCACTCAGGAAGATTAAAATAGACTGCTTCTGTTTCCTTCTATAGCTTAGGCAAACCAAAATCTTTGTATAGCAAAGGAAATATGAGAGATGCAAAACAGTCTACATTTCTCACTCCTGCAGGTTCTTTTTTTTCCCCCCATTGATTGTATATACTGGGTTTCATTGTCTCTCATCTCTGACTGTTAGAAGGAAATCAAAGAGACTGCAAAATCTAACTTAAAGGCAACTTGGATGGAGCGGGGGGAATCTTTCACCACCTATTGACAGCATGCCCAGTATCCCTTATGATCCAGCTGGCCAACCTGAGAGTTGTATTTTTGCTTTTGTGTGACAGTAGGGGGCATATACTTTAATACCTATGCAGACTAGGTATCTGCACTCTCTTCCTTCCTCCCCACAACTGAACATGTTTTTCCCTCTATTATAAACTTGAAATTCAATGTTACCTAATTTTTTTCTCTTAGCCAAGAGCATAGGAACTGACTGTTCACTACAGAAAATGGCCACTCTAAACAGAACAGAAACGATATTTTAGCATGTCAGGATGCGGTGGCTGAAAGCAAGGGTTAAAGCAGCACCCAGGCAGTGCCTGGCTCTCACTGCCCAGTAATGGAATTTCCTCTGCCTCTCACAAAACAGGAGGTTCTGGCAGCATGTTTAAGTGTACTTCTTCTGGCCCTTCTCACCTCAGACACAGCCCAGGGATTTTGCTCATTTTGAGTCAGGATTGAGGTTTTTTTGCAGTCCAGCTCACCTCAAGCCCTGGATGGAAGTGAAGACCTGAGCTTTTGGACACGTGTGACTATTCTTGTCAACTGGGGCAGTCTCTGTAAGGGGCTCAGAAAAAAAAAAACAACTGAAGCATCTCTATTATTTTAAGAAAAGTTCAGTCTTATTTTCATTGTTCACTTTTTTAAAAACTGTTAAGTTGTCTTTTTTTTAAAGCTCTTTTTTTAAAAAAAAAGCCTACATTTTAAAAGGGAACAAAACCAAGCACATCTCTAGAAAGGGAAGAATTCCTGAGTTATGCAGAGGCCCACTAATTGTTGCTGCATGTTGTTGTGTGAGAAAGGTAGCACTGCGCTTACCTATGAAAGGAGAGGCAAGGAGAAAGATTTTTGCAGAGATTCTCAGCAAGAATTAGGCTGATTATTATTCCGCGGCATCTGTCTCTTTCTACCTTAGGAGTCTATTGCATAAGCGCCTCACAGCTTTAAAAACAAAAAAATAAGGTCATTCGTCATGGAGTGTTTTGCTTCAAAAATACAGGTTGCCAAATTAGCATAGCTTAGATCACCCTTACTAGGCAGCCCCCTTGTCTTAAGGGACCATCCCAAAGTATCGTCAAATCCTCCGAGTATAATTTTTCCTTCCCTTCTTTGTCAGACTACCTTCTTTGCCAATCCCCAGTACCCTTCATTCAGTACCAGGGAAATGCCACAGGGTTGAATTTAGCAGATTAAGTCTAAATGGCCCAAATCCTGCTGCTTTTTATCGGTGAAACTCTCAGTAGGAGCTCTGCCTATGGAAGAACTTCAGATTTTGAGCCTATGCATTAGCTGGAAAATTCACTTTGATAAATACAATTAGAATAATAGCTAATAATCCCTTATAGTTCCTTCCATCAAAAGACATGGGTGCAATTTACAAACATTCTGCATTAAAGTGGCATTAAAGTCTTTTAACCCTGTCACCAACAGTGAAAACAAGGCATAGAAACATTATTTGTCTAGCATGACATAAAGAATCTAAGTACTGCCTTTAAATTATTAGCCTGTGTTTGCTCTACAAGATACCTCCTCATGCAAAACAAACTCCTAGAACTCTTGGAAGACATTTTCTAAAATCACATTTTCGCAGCGGTCTTAAAGCTCATTTGGATTTGCATTGGGCTGAAAACGATTTTATTTTATTTTATTTTATTTTATTTTATTTTATTTTGCATTGGTTTAGGATAGTATTTTTTATCTTAGTAAAGAGGCAAGTTTTAAAAGAGTGTTAGAGTCACTTAGTTGCTGTTGTGGTCTGAGGCTGTTTGCTATATTTTTGTTTGATTTCAAAAGCTCAATTATGTAACTTTAAAATGAAGGTGTTGTGTATGCAGACGTGCTGTTTTCCATAATTTTTCTTTTTAACTATGCATTAATGTTCTATTCTATGGATTATCTCCGGGGTAAAGCCATTAGACAAAATCCCACCGATTTCAATGGATACTAACAATAACTGTAAATATTATGGCTTACTATTAACATATTTTGCTATATTTGCGCATTGCACCAGCCAAAAAAAAAAAGACCAGAACAACTCTGAATGGCTTGTGTACCCCAGATACCCATTCCTTTCACTTTGGGCGCACACGGAATGCTACATTTGCCCTCTGCTTTCATTCTTTCAGATTTCCCCCAGCCTATTTCAGGGTTTAACTCCCTTGAGCTTTCACACACCAGAAATGGTTGTATTGGTGCTGCCCTAGGTTCTGCAAATCACTGCTAGCAATGTACCATTTCAGCATCAAAAGTTATTTGGAGTAGAGTGCTGTAAGCTGGTTTCAAATGACAGAGGTCTGCATTGGCGTAGCTACACAGATGCTAAAGCCCTGCTTAGATGATTTTGAACTAAAGAGCATAATGAGAAGAAAAAAGAAAGTAGACTCTCTGTGTCTGCGTCCCATTTAAAGATATATCCATACTGGTTCCATTCACATGGTAATCAGCCTAAGACATACTTTATGACATGAACACACCTACATCGTATCTATGTCAGGGCCTGTAAAATACCAGGCAGAGGAACATGGAATTAATGATTCACAACAATATTTAAGAAATAACAAATGAAGCGAGAGAAGGAAAAGGTCGCAGCTTAGGAAGGGTTCAGGATGAAGTTCTAGGTATAAAATTGCTGAGTAGAGACAGCATGAGGAATTCCACCCACAGGCATAGCACCTCAATATGATGCTGTATAAAGTCCCGGCCAGAGCAACACAGTGTCAAGGCTGAAAATAACTATTGTGGGAAATCTCACTGGTGGGATGGGAGCATCAGGAAGTAATAACAAGGAAGGAATCTGTGTGAAATACTGCCTAGCGGTGCTTTGGATAGATACTACCTGTGTATCTGTGTCCTGAGCCCAGTACCTGGAGTAACAAAGACTTATACTAATCTTTTAACAAGACAAGCCATGGGCTGAAAGCAACACAAAAAAGGTGAATTTTTTAATGCTTAAATGAGGAGGGATGCAAATGCATTATTATGTTTTTCTGATAAGATGGTGATATTTTTGTGTCAATCAGCTGTATGTTCCATTGCAGCCAGGCTGCTCTTCTCTGGTGGCAAGGGTACCTTTCTTCCATACACTTTGTATTGGCCCATTTGGTGTCACTTCCCAGGCAGATCCAAGGTAAGGCTCTATGAGAGGTCTTTAGGAGCAATGGTCTCACATGGCAACACTGTTAGCATTCAAAAGAATTCGCGCATGGCTGTTTGGAAGAGGTATAAATGGAAAAATGTCCCAAATTAATAGGTGTTAACAGTGCCCTTGAGAATTCCTGCCGGGGACTCAGCGCCAGGTGACTCTTGGACTGGCTGTCCCATTCTTTGCAGCACGTACAGCGTGGAAGGATGCCCGTTGTTCTGAGATTGCAACACGCAACTGATACTTCCATGTTCTTCATAAAACGATGCGCACACAGGAATATATAATTTAGGAATGGTCCACACAGTTTATGCATGCAGCAAGTGGCTAATTATAGGAGGCATAGACTGTACACATTCCCACCTACACCATACTTGAAATTATTTGTACTTTTAGTCAGAGTAAGCCAGAGAAATCTAGCCTTGGGATGCTCTTCTAGTCGTTAGATGGTGTGAGACCAGAGCCTGTCAGCTAGAAGTCTGGTCTTCTATTAATTATGGCTTCTACCTACTCATTCAAAAAAAGTGTTCACGTGATAAAATGAAGTAAACTTCTGCAAGCAAAAATACTTCTAGACAAGCAGATGTTTTAGATTATAGAAATTTCCCAGTTTTATTTTTTTCCTTCTGCCTTGGAATCCAAGTAGAAACAGTAAAAAAGAGCTACTGTCTCTCTACCTTAATCTTTCTGTACGTAGGGTTTATTCATCTTCTGCTTTCCTGTTATTTTCCCTATAAATGCCTTGTTAGGTTGCTTGTTTTCTCCTTTCTTTCCTAGTTCAGCAGTAGTTTATTTCTCTTTTAACGTTCTCGGTTATGAAACGTTTTGTTGTTTCTCCCTTAGGAAAACATTATAGGAAGCCAGAAATATTCCTCTGTTTAACAGATGGAAAATATTTCATTTGTTATAAAATTACCCGTAGCCTGTGATCATTACTTGGTCCACATTCCATGGAACCATATAAGAGCAAATAAAGAAAAAAGAAAAGAGTCATTTATGAAGACAGAGCCTGAAATGTGACCATTTTCCCTTTCTTTTTCATACTTTTAAAAAAATTATATATACATTTTTTCCCTCAAAGAGGTGTATCTTGAAACAAACTTGTAATATGCTTGTATTCATCTATTCTGGAGTTTGTCATTTCATTTAGCTAAGCCGTAGGTGAGAAAATAAGAGTCTTGACTATGGGATTTGTTCTGCCCAATGGCTCTGTTTAAGATCTCTTAGACCATTGGACTAACAGTCTTACGATCAAAGTTTAATTCCTCCTACATGTATTTTTAACAGACTTGTGATGCTGGACAGTCCCTTTCATCTCTGTGTATTTTAAGATCTGTAGCAAAGCAGTTGGAGATCTATTGTTACAGATAAGAGTGGGCAGATAGATCAGGAACAATCCTTTTTATAAATTTCAGCATAGGAAGCAGCATAAAGCTCCTGTCATTACTTGCAATGTGTACTGCAAGGCAATGTGTATATTTGCATATAGAAGAGAGAATGTATTTACATGAGCATTTGTCTACAGTAGGTGTCGAAGAGCAAAGTTGAAACAGCACCTAGTTTCTGTGCTTTTTACATATGGAAAAGCAAATCATCTGCTGGAGGAAATCAGTGAATCTTTACTGACGTCAATACAGCCATGACAATTTACATCACCTGAGGATCTGTACCAGATTTCGTGTATCTGTCCCCGCTCACAAATACACATACATCCACTAGTGTAAATGAGTGTTGACAATAGCAATAGATAGCAAGTCATCACAGAAATAACAGTGAACAATGAGAAAACCATTAAGCAACATTCTGATTCTTCGTATAATAGGTTTGTCATGTTTTCTTATGGTATTTTAATATAAGGTGGTAGGAGTTTTGTTGCTGCAGGGTTATAAAGATATATTTGCTCTGTTTGATAATATTTTTTCTTTTCTCTACCCTGTGCATGCACGCTCAGTCTGCTACTCACACAGGTATTATTTTTATTGCTTTTGCTAAGATTATGCTCATTGATCAGCTGTTATTTTCATGTGCTCTGAAGTTGCACTTTCTGAGGGGGATAGAAGGGGATCAATATTTTACATGATTAGTCACATCTAAGAGGGGACATTTTGGTGAAACTGAAGAGATTTTGAATAAGAAATTAAAAATGACAAACCTTATCCTTCCTGCCCTCTTCCAGCTGAAAACAAGGGGGTCTGTGAGCTGCAGAGCTAATGAAGCTTGGCTTCCAGAAGATTTGTGTCACAGTTACTTTTTCTGATGCCTAACAAAATGTGAGTTCTGATCTAAGCTTCTCCTGGTGTTGAGGCTTTTATAACATCTCTTTCCAACATGGAGACTTCTGTGTGGAGTAATGGCTTCAGTTCACTCGGCAGCCTTTCCCTCAGTGGAGAACCTACAAAGTTCTCTCTGTTACACCCTGCCAGCTATTTTCATGGAACTAGTAAGAGGTTAGTATCTCTGAGATCACTGTTACTCACTCAAACTTGGTTGAAACTCACAATGGGATCTGCAGTTACAAAGTAGGAACCAACATAGACACACACACCCACACAGAGAAAGAGAGAGACACACATGCACAGAAGGAAAAAGGAAAAGATTATGTGGTCACAGAAGACATATTTTGCTTAGGAACCCAGGCAATGAAGACCAAGTCCTAGATAATTTTTTTTTATTTAGCTCACCAATACATCAAAATGACTGAACAGTCCACTCCAAATCTGTGACCCTTTCTTGGAGCTGGTGTTCTGTGTGTAATAGCCTCTTAAAAGTCTTGGAATATTAAAGTTATAAAGAATTGGGGAATTACAGTAGGAATTCAGGGGGTGCCTAGGTGGAGGTTTACCATTGGCAAATGGAGTCTGTTGCTCCTCCTGGTTTTGCATATGAAGTTGGTGGATCATCTTAATCCACCTGCCAACATTTGTGTGGGCATGGGCTGCTGCTGAGACAGTTACTACTAGAGAGGTTAATTTATATTTGCTGAAACGCACTAAAGCATCTATGTAATTTTCAAGAGTAGTAGAAAATTGGCACTGAAATTATTGCAGATCTTAAGGAGGCTTGGGATTTTCTTCAGGTTTTGCTGTACTTTGGACGTTTGTTCAAATTCTGACCTTTCTATTAAAATTCAGGACCTTGCTGTCAATCTGTTTGTCTCTGTGACGTCGATTTCCAGGCAGTCCTCCAAAGTGGTTCACACTATCCTGCTCCAGTAGGAGACCTACTCTGACAACACCTCCTTGAGGCTCAGCGTCCAGCATCTTGGTGTTGCTGTGCCTGGGTGGGCACTGCCTCCATGGAACATCCTCGAATCTGCCTCCTGCAGCAGTGTGGTTTTGTCCCTGGGGTTCTTAATAGACTTTATACATGATAGCATTTTCCAAAAGAGAGGGTACCTCTCCAGATTTATGGAGATTATTACCTTTCTACTTCAGTTATGGAACCAAGACCAGACCTGTCTTTCCTTCCTTCTGCTCCTCTGTGAGGAATACTGTTTCTGCCTCTGTTGGGCTGTTCCAGGAAAAGTTTCAGCTCTGCAGTCAGTTCAGAATTCTCACAAATGTCCTTGTCTTTCATTTGCTGGTTTTTAATTTGTGAATCCATTCCCAGTAGGACACCAGTAAATTGCCTGTGTCTGCCTAGGCACTCACATGGCCCCTTCACCATAGTAACTGAGTATCTGAATTTGTCCTGAGGGTCCATGCTGATATCCATGCACACTGGACCACTAACCTTCATCTGAACTAGCAAAGAATCTGAGGAATCTCCTCCCTTTTCTCTGAGCATTCCGTGGTTCTCATGCCAAACACCTCTCTTCAAGCAATTTTCTTCTATAATGTTCTGTGCAAATAAATCTATATCCAGTCAAACTCCTGATGTAGCTAGACTGCATGGCTCTGATCAGTAATTTGCACTATTTTACAACCTAGGTAAGTCTAAGAGCCAGATTCTGTTATACTTAACTGTAAATCTGAGTGGCTGAACTCACTTAACTAAGTGGCTTCAAATTTGAAGAGACGTGAGATAACACTCATATATAACTTCTGGTGTTACAGATCTTCTTGAACTGACGTCTGTCCCACCACTGGAGCTAGTTAGTTTGGGTTAGCTATAGCTTATTAGATTCTGTGCATACTTGTATGGCAGTCATTTGGGATGGCACAGCCAACTGCTGTAATGTTTCCCCCAAGAATTCTTTATTACTCATTTGGGAAAATACTGATCTCCATGTTAACTGCAGCAACATCCGCTGCTGGTCCCTTGTTTCTGCCAAGAAAGGAGTGAGTTTCTCATCTTTGTCAAGCTGAATACGTAAATATTGACTTCACTAGACATGCTCTGACTGGAACTATTATACCACCTTTATCACCTCATTTACCGTGGCTCTTACACAGCCAAGCAGATAGGGAATACCAGATTGTATCCTCAATGGGTGAAAAGCATTGGCAAAGAGTTTCAGTCTCAGACGTTTAAAGGTATTAAGCCTCCCAAAGGTGGAAGAAAGAATCTACTTGTTTTTAAGGGAGGGATCAGATTTCTGCCAAACTCCATTTGCTTTCAGCAAGTTATTTTACAGGTAGGCAAAAGAAAGGAAATACTGGTGACAGGGGAAGAAGAAAAGAAGAGTCTGAGAGGCATCTACAGTGTGTTTCTACTCTCTGCTAAGGGCAACCTTCAGGCTGGTTTTAAGTCTATATTAACCTACTCTTCAAATCCCAAGCCTGAAAGCATGGCTGAAGTGTTACCTCAGGACAACATCCCAGAGGTGTGCACATCTGCATGCTCTCCAAAGCCTCTGCAGCAGTCATAAGTTAGGGTATACCATACTTCTAGGTTCTTCAGAGGTTGTCTGTGCAGGAAGATACAAGCTGGTGGAAGAGTGGACAGCAATGGGGAGAAGTTACAAGGGGAAAGGAAAAGGGCCCAGTGGAAACTGTAGAATGCAGGAGGGCCAGGAGCCCCATAACCTTATCCTGCAGAGGCTGTGAAGTTTTTGAATGCCTGGTTCATTTACGTGTGCGACTAATGATGCTTCAGCCTAGCTGGGGGAAGGGAAGAAATGACAGGGGTTTATGTTCTATTTTTATGAAGCTTCTTACTCAGGAGAAATTAATAATAAACAGCGCACACTGAACATTATCCTTAACAGATACTGACTGGTTGAAGCCACCTCCCCAGTAGGCAGCTCCTAGGCTTAAGGAAGGAGCCCACTACTGTATGCCCAGAGTGTATGGGACTAGTTCTCATCACTGTGGGATGGGAGGTTTATCATAAAGCAATGCAGTTTAACCTGGTGTCGTGGTTTAGCCCCAGTCGGCAACTAAGCACCACGCAGCTGCTCGCTCACCCTCCCCCTCCCCAGTGGGATGGGGGAGAGAATCGGAAGGGCAAGAGTAAGAAAACCCACGGGTTGAGATAAGAACAGTTTAATAATTGAAATAAAATAATAATAATAATAATAATAATAGTAATAATGATAATGATAATAATAATAATTGTAATGAAAAGGAGAACGAGAGAGACAAACAAAACCCAGGGAAAAGAAAACAAGTGATGCAACCGCTCACCACCCGCCGACCAACACCCAGCCAGTCCCCGAGCAGCGATCACTACCCCCGGCTAACTCCCCTCCGTTTATATACTGAGCATGATGTCATATGGTATGGAATAGCCCTTTGGTCAATTTGGATCAACTGTCTTGGGCTGTGCCCCCTCCCAACTTCTTGTGCACCTGGCAGAGCATGGGAAGCTGAAAAAGAAAGTCCTTGACTAGTCTAAGCACTACTTAGCAACAACTAAAACATCAGTGTGTTATCAGCATTCTTCTCCTACTAAATCCAAAACACAGCACTATGCCAGCTACTAGGAAGAAAAGTAACTCTAACCCAGCTGAAACCAGGACACCTGGTCAGGCAGTGAGATCTCCAAGAAGTACCCAGAGTGCTAAGAGAGGGCAGTGGAGTACGTCTGCAGATAGCATCCTTTTCAGGATGTCTCTACCTGGCATTAGCACATCTTTTTTCAGATTAGATATTGGGGACCTTGGCCACCTGTGTTCCTTCACAGGATATACACACACAGAGAGCAAAGGTGTTATCCCTGTCTACATGCTGGTGTAACTTTGTCATCACATTCCTCTCACTGTTTTGCTTAATTGACAACAGGCCACATTCTTCATTGTCTTCCTCTTGTGAAATTATTTTCTTCTGTGTGACATGGGTTTGGGATGCCAGCAAATCCTCACTGAACAGTTCACATCCCACTACCTCAAGCACAAATGATAATGTGACTTATAAAGCGTAAGGAATCAGGGCCATTCTTCTGCTGCAGTTTTTTACGAGGCTTCATTGCAGGCTGCTATGGCCAACTCTCATATCTAACACCAGAAACAGCTGCATTTCAGAGATGAGCACATATACACAGTAATGTTATGGTTTTTAAAGTGCTTTGGGAAGTAACACACTTATTCACAGGTGGAGTATTGTTAGTGTATGTCCCTACCAATATCTAAAAGAGTAGCAAGTATGTAAGCTTTTCCCCTAGTACACCTCTAACCATGGCAAGATCTTGCTGCAGGATGAATGATAGAAATACCATGCAAAAATAAGTAGTAATAATAAAAACAATAAAATAATAATACTGTCTGTTCTGCATTACTTTTTATCAGTAGACCCTTCAGTGCTTACAAAGGTAGTCTTAATTTTACAGGAGGGTATGAAGACATGGAAAATGTTTTGCGTGAGTTCACCCAGCTAGTCAAAGCTGAGAGTAAAACCTGTGTCCCAGTGCTCTGATCTGTCAAGTAGGCTACAGTGCCTTGAAAGGAGGAGACAAACAGGACAAGAAGTGTTAAACGTTACGAGGTCACTTCGATGGCATAAATAACATTGCTCTAAATCCTGAAATCTGATTCACTCCCTGGACAGCTTGAGTTTTGGCCAATTAAAGATCTATAACTTGGTGAAAAATCCTTATCAGCCATTCATGATTGGTGTCAATTATGTACACTGGAAAGAATGAGCAGTGGAGGCTGGAGATAAAATTGAATACTGAATCTGAGGAGGAACTGAGACACGTGGTTTCAGGTTGGCAGGGCTGTGAACATGTATGGCATGCAAGTCCAGGAAGATTTACAAAAGCAGCTAGTCCAGCAAGAAAATGTGTCAGAGTAAAAAAAGTGGTGTAAATGTGTCAGAGTAAAAAAGTGCAAGAAACCACACACACATGCTGGAGCGTGTTTTGTGTCTTGCAGCAATGAATCAGTTACAGAATGATGAGGGGAGGGGGTAGCAAAAGAAGGTAGGTTAAGAGTCTATAGTCTCTGCTGTTTCAGTCTGGTTTCATGGGAGAAAGCTCAGTAAGCGCATGGAAGACACCAAAAATATTCCTCTCGTGGGAGCAAAAGGAAAAGCCTCCCACAGAGGTAGGCACTGCATGTGAGCTAGGGAAGCGGAAAGTAATTATCACATCTGTGCATGTGAATAAGTTGACAGAGTACCTTCTCCAAAAACCACTGCCTAACAAGATGCAGTTCCTTCTTACAGACATATTTTCTCTCCCCCTGTTCTCCTGTTAAATACAGAGCCATACTGGGGTCTGCTGCCTCCATTCCCACCTCCCCTGACACAATCACAGCAGTACATGCAATCACCAAGTCATGTAGACAGTCTCAAAGTCTTTTCTGTCAGATTTTTCCTGCTTCACCCAAGGGGAACTCTTGCATGACTGGTATGTGTGGCTTAGTGGATTCTGGGCTAAGGTTTTCATTTCCAGTAATAAGAGCATTTGCGTTCCCCCATCCCTCTTGTTTGTGGCACAGGGCTTGATGGTAACAATGTTTCATTAGCTCAGATGGGGACATCTCTTTGATAGGGATCCTCCATCCTGCCTGGTTTTTCATTCAGCATTGAGGCAGGCCCTAGTGTTTTACAAACCCAAAGGGTGCTCTTTGGCACACTCTTGTGCATGTATGAGAGGGAGGCACGCTCTGGGAATTCTTATACAACTTGAATACGTTTCCCACAGTCAAGGGGTGCATTCAGTATAGACCTAGTCTGCATTTGTTAATGACAGAGATGGCAAGGGAGATCTGGAACAAGGGCAAGAATGCCTTCAGGATGTGAATGTGCCTTGGATGTTTCTGGAATTCCTTTCTCTTACCAGTGAGGAGCTATTTATGTTGGTTACTTTTTCCTCTCAGCTTGTACTGTAAGAGCATACCGATTTCCTCAGTTTGAAAGGACTCAGGACCTCAGAGGATCAGGACCTCACTCTCCTTTATCTTTCAGCTCTATTTTTTATTTCTCCATTCTGATTTTATTTGCTGCTGTTTTGAATTCCCTGAGGTGAACACTAACCAGAGGCACAATTAGTAACTGTTGCCTTGGGACCCAGTATGGCACTAGTTGGAGATACGCCACAAAAAATAGCTAAAATATGACCAATTTCATGACATTTCTCTATTATTACTCCTTTTATTAAAGTCATGAAGAAAAGTTAGGACCTGAGTGGCTCCTGATAGTACAGCAGCATTTGGATAGCACAGCAGCATTTGCAAAGATACCAGAAAGAATGAAACTGGCCTTCAGGAAAAGAGCTTGGACCCCCTCTCCAAACTTCACTGGCTCCTTCCAGACAGCACCTCCTGTTCACCTTTACTTAGCTTGCCATTGTTCCTCTTTCTCACTGGCAGTTACACCCTCTCTTTCCTCCAAAACCTCCATTCTACAGCTCTGCTGTTAGAGTAGCGTAGGTGACAGCTATACGACAATGGCAGCACATGAATACAGCACTGCTGAGAACAAGGCTGTGATGAAGGTTTCTGTTGCTGGATTCCCAGATAGCTGTTGGGAGGAAGAGGAGCATGGCGTGTCTGCATGGGTAGGGTGAAGTGACATGTGAATGATACACCTGTATCCCCATGAGAATATGTCTTCCTTTCCCTCTAGATATACATCTCTGGGTGCAGAAGTGAAATCTGAAGAAATGAGGGGTTCAAAAGTATATGAACATATATATTCACTCACAACTGTCTGGGTGAACAGTCTAACAGATGTGCTTTATGTCACATATATCCAGTTTTTACATCTGGTGACACTTATGGGTTTCAGGAACCCACTGAATTAACAAAATCATCAATAAGGAAAGATAGAAGGGAAGATTTGCCCGATGTTTATTTAAAAGAACTTAACATTTAATTGTTTTGTTTAGTGGGGTGGTGTGGCAGTGACTACAGAAAAAAAATCCACTCTTTTGAACTGTGTTTTGTGCTTCAAAGAGTAAATGACCACATTCTGAACCTGGGACTAAGAAGGCTCCAGAGATGGCTTAGAAGAAGCTCTGAGTAAGCAAAAAAGAAGTCATGCTACAAGAAGGAAAGAACTAAGCAGAGGCTTCTAAGCAAGAGGAAGTTGAGCTTGGGAGACTTCTGACAGTGCGCAAAAAAACACAGGTGGGAGTGCTCAGGAGGCAAGCAAAATGCTGACTGAGGCAAGCAAAATGCTGACTGTCTACCTGTTACCCAGTTCCTGCTATGCATTTAAACAAAGAGCGATAGTTACATATACTACTGAAATCAAGTGTAGCCTTCCTCAGTATCTGTCAGACCACAGTCCATAGAACTAAAAGATGTATCAACATTTCTCACCACTCCATTTCTGAGCTGTTGTAGCAGACAGTGTGGCAGGTGCTGTAAGATCATCAGCAGTCACAGCTTTGTTTTGAAACAAACTTTACAGATATATTTGTTGATACTAACACCATAACAGGGGATGCTCCTATTTAAACTGAAACAGTACATTTTGTCTACTACCACTACCCTCTGCTAGGTGGGGAGAGCTCTGACGGCAAGAAGTCCATACAGCAGCTATCATGCCAGTAGGCTACCACGGATCTGCCTTAAGATAAACTAGAGTGAGCTTAGTGATGTTTGTCTACCCTTTCTGTGGGTATTTCCCCAGGTGGCAAACCCAAGTTTGCTCAGCAGAGCTGCTGTGCAAGTCCAGAACTGCATTTGTGAGGTAGGAGTTGCTGGGCGGAATTGAGATGAATGCAAGAGGTCTGCATTTTGAGGAAGAAACATGGATAACTGGAGAAAGTGATGTTGCAGGACTCGGATGAAGACTGAGTGTGTTGCAAAGGACTAGCAGATGCTGCACGTGGTAAGACAGGTGAAAGAGCAAGACTGGAATAGCATGGGAAAGAGTAAGACAGGATTCTAATGCTTCAGCAGAGCTGCATGGACAATCCACACTGGAATAACAAGCGATAACATAGCCAGCTTTCTGCATCATCATCAGAGCTATGTGGATTAATAGGTCTGGGCTAACAGGGTTTGGGTGTGCTGGCAGCTGCACAGGTGCTCAGGACTAAGCTAATGGAGGTGCTGCAGGTGAGGAGAAACTGCAGGGCTGCACAAAGGAAGCCTGCCTGCGCTCTGCTTGGCACCAAGCAATTGCTATTAATCTTTCACTTCCCCAAGCACTGATATTCATATAAATTATGAAGAAAAAGAAAAGTTCCTCAAATTCAGCAGGAAAGGCTCTTTAGCTTCATATTTATGAACTTAGATAAAAGAGAACTTGATATGAGTCTGGAAAAGTGACATCTCAATTTTATCCTGCCCATCATGATGATGAGTGCAAGTGTGGGTTGATTACTTGCTACTGACCCTTCCCTTTTCCTTGTCCTTTGTAAAGTTATGTTTCTCAGGGAACTCCTTTTCACTGAACAGTTCAGGCTGTTCTTTGTCCTTACAGCCTTGTGTTTTCCACTAGCACCAAGCCAGAAATCGCCTCATTTGCTAATAGGTATTCTAGTTAATAATAGCAAATCCATCCACTGAGGATATTTCTGGCCTGCTTTGCAAGACTGGAATGCTGTTTTAATGGCACAATGCTGGCACACAAGTGGGAATGCTTGCACCGATTTGTGTAGCTGCATGTTGCCCACAGTCTATGCACCCCTGAGAACTTGTGATGCCCCACGTCGCTCACCACACCGTAATTACAGTCGTGGAGAGAGCATAACAATTCCATAGATAGCTGAAAATCTCCTGGGTAGAAAGACTTGCTGAATTTCCATAGCACAGGATTTCTGGGTATGTGTTCATTGGCTGTTTGGGGATTTGACTATGAAGAATCCAAACCAATTTTCTCAATCAGGCTTTTGATGTTGTTGTTTTAATTATTAATTACATAGGAATAGGTTTTCAAGAAAAGATAGATCAAGCCATCTCCCAAACAGCATTCAAACCAGTCTCCAAAACAGATTTTCTACAGAATGAACTATAGACCTAAACAAGAAAATTACATATTTTGCCTGTTCCCAATGTCTTCTAGACACTTGGTGTATAATTCCTGTTTTGTTTACCTTGGCACAAATGGAGAGTAACCATTGAAGGCAATGAAACCAATCCAGTGGAAGCCCACAGCCATGAACAGACATAAGTGAGGAGAGAGCAGAAGCCCTTGGAGTTCTAATGGGCCTGCAGGCAACAGATGCAGATTTAATTAAACTTTTAGTAGCTGGATTGAACAGTTAATAGGGAAGGCTATTTCAGCCTTGGTAGAAATACAGGCTGCATTGCTAACTAAAAAAATATCTTGAATAAGCAAACAAGAAGAAGGGTAGTGCTGTAGTCAACAGTGGCTATTGTCTGTAAGAGAACAATTGGCTGTAGTAATGGACATGGCATGGGTCCCAATGCCACAGCAGCTGTTCTGTGCACTGCTGCATATCTCAAAGTTCATGCCCATCCTGGTTCTATCACGAGTGAGACAAACATGCATCAAGAAACATTTTTTCTTTTAATTTGCCTTTTTTTTCCCCAAGAGATTTATATTTTCCAAACATTCAAAGCATGAAGTCTTCATTCCCCTATTTCCTCCTTTTTGTTGAATTCAGTCAAGGATATTAGAGAATCACAAATAGGAATGTCACATGAAGCCAACCCTGACGGTACTGCTTTCCTTCCGCACTCCAGTATTTAATTTGTCTTTAAAAAGTACAAAAACACACAAAGAAAATCATCATCATCATCAAAACCCTCCCAAAATGGAATAAAAGTTACCCTACCTTTATCCCTCATCCCCTACTTCTTCCCTGACACACACTGTCAAGACCGAAAGCCCCAGGTTCCTTTCAGTAAGGATCTGACAGAAAAGAAAAAGGAGGTAAGGTTGAATAAAAACTGTGAGGAAGGGAGGTATGACATTAAAAGCACAATGTCATATGAAGGCAGCCTTTATAAATGCTAAAGAAGCAAAAAGCAAAACACTTTATTTTGCCTTGCATTTCCTCAGACAGCATTTACAGGGGCACACGAGTGCAACAGTCAGTCTGTTGTAATACATGCATAGTTTTTAGTATACTTACTCAGTTGCTTTCATTTTGCCTCCTTCTTTAACAGTCAGTTAAAGAAGAGTCTTCAGACAGACTGCAAGCCTTCCCAAGGAGAGATAATAAAGACAACTTTGATACAAGAACTTGTTAAGACAAATGAGTTTCAGGAGAGTGATTTATGTAAAGGATCTTGTAATCACTCCAACCCCAACACTGTCTGAAAGCAGTTGTTTTTATGAAGGAAGTTAAACACAAGAGTGACTGCTGCATAGCCCTCTCCTTCAGAAGGCTGGATTAATTAAACAAAACAAAGCAAAACAACAAACAGCTGGAAGGAGAAGATGAGGTAGTATCTAAGGCTATCAACGTAAGACCTGCTACATTTCAGAGGCGCATGCCATCCAGGAATCACAAAGCCTCAGCACGTTCTGCAAGATGGCGTTTAGTCATCAAAAGTTTCTGCTCCTGGGCCAGATGGCCTTATTGCTGTTGCATGTTGAGCAGTCTATTCTCAGATGCCAGCATTGTTGTTTTGTGGAGAGCTAAGGCTGATGTGGCAAGTTTCCCGTTCTCAAATGTGCTAGTATTGCTTGATCCCAGAGGTTCACAATTACCTCACAGCTTATTGTATTTCATATGGAACGCATCAGTGGAGGAGCCTGCAGATTCATCTTTGAGGACCAACCTCCAGATGCGTCTGAATTTCAATTCTATAAGGTTGTACAATTCCCTTTTTCTTTCTTCCTGACTGTATCCTCCATCTCCTTCTGTTATTAACAATTCCTCATCTTATCTTTCACTGGAGCACTCCTTGGATTGATGTAAAAGCCCTAACTTAATTAGTTGCCAAGGCAGAATTAGGATGCCCAAACCCCATGACAACGCTCCACATGCACCTCTTGTATTTCCATCATGCTCTGTTCCTTTTCTTTTTTTTGTCTCGCTCCTTGTAGGTTTTTCTTCCTATGAATCTCCTGTTGGTCAAAAACATCACATAACCAGAAAGACAGGATTTTTATTTTGTCTGAGCTCAAACAATAAATGTAATCCCCTTGATCTTTTTGAGATGCTGAGGCTGCCACAATCTTTCTGAGCCATTACAAGCAAGAGAAAGGCTGAGGAAGGGGAATGAAATGCAGGCACCTCCTAATTTCATCCTGACACTTGGAGCTCTCAGTACCAGCTGTTACAAAGTCACTGATTCTCATTCCTTGCAGACAAAAGCAGCCTTGCAGTAGATATCTAGTAACAAAAATCCACAGCACTTTTATTCTATGTGCACTGCAGGCAGCAAAACACTTTCCGACAAACTTGCAGCCTCTCTCAAAAGAGCAAAAGAACAAAATCCAGAACTAGAAAATGTCCCACAAAGAGAGCAAAGGAAATCAAGAATACTACACAAGTCTTAATTACTGTATAAGTAAGGTGTGGTAAGTCAAAATCAATGACCCTAGAAAGCAAGCCATGCTGTCCGCTGGAGAGAGGGACGATTAGAAAATAGTGATAAGCTGAGGAACAGCATGAAAGAATATGAAAAATGCTTTGGGTTTGGAATCTCCCAGAAAAAATGAAAGAGTGGCACAGACTGACATACACATATTAAAACTCCTCCCTCCCCAACCATAACACCTCTGGAGCCCATGATTAAGGAACCTAAGTCTATTTCTAGGCGTTCACAGAATTTTGTTCAGAGCACCTAGCACACAAAAAGACCAACCTGTTGCATTGGACTAAGATGATCTACATCTTTCATGTCTACATAGAGACTATGAAACTTTGGGTACTATATAAAGGAGAAAAACCCCACCCCTATAGAGATTCAAAGCACCATCACTCCTCTGCTTGCTAGTGTCACATTAGCACCTCCTGCCCTCAGCTGTGTTTTAGCTTCTAAAAGTTGAGTCGTCAGTCTAGTAACAGACATACTTTCAGAAGTTTAAGAGTTCAGCTCTGTGTTATGGAGATAGGGTGATAGGGAAGGACCCAAATAATTGTCTTTCCCATTTTAAGCATCATGAAGGAAAATGTAAGGCTATGACACTGAATGCTGAGTAAATAATATTGAGGAATATCCTGCCAACCTCTAATATCTTACCCATTCCAGCTAGCCAGCATTAGATTTCCAGTCAGATTTCCAGAATCAGTGTAATGTGGAACTGTACACATGTGTGAAAGTTCAGCTCATCCCTTAGTCTCTTTGCTATTTAGTTTTCCTAATGAAAGATTGGCATGCACTTCCCTTCTGTGCATGGCCCTCAGCAGTGCCCAGCCCCACAGGTCATCCACAGAGCATCCCTTTGACACAACCATGCTATACCTTCTATTCCAAGCATGCTCTCAAGGTGCCCACAACCATTCCAGTGGCTACCACTTCTCATGCTCTATGATCCTAATTCTATGGTCTGCTAGACGCTTTGGTGTGCACTTCACAGGGGCTTTTAACACAGCAGTGCAATTAAATTTCTATTAGTTTCCAATAGTTGCATGAACTTTAGGGGGATTCTTGGCATTCATACCCTGCACTGAAGCACTAGCTGAAGCAGTTAAGAAATTCTCTCCCTCCATACACAGCCTTATCAGAGGATATGTGATTGGAAACAGTTCCATTGAACAATGGCTGTAGACTGGAATTCCCTTCTTGCCCTGAGGGACATTCTACTTCATTTCCAAGCCAGAAGAATATTAATTTCTTTTGACAAAACCTTTCTTCTTTCTAAGAACTCAAACTGACCATTACCTGCCACTGAGACACAGCTGCCTCTGGTACAGAAGGCAGCAGTCCCCTGTGATCAGAATTGCCATTTCTTCCACAAAATCTGTTGTGCAGGTGTTAGGCTAACCAACTGAGACCAGGCCGTTAGCTGGTGCATATGACCATAGCCCCAGTGATTTCTGTTAACCAGATGGAATTTGACAGAAGACTCCAAGTTTAGACATGCAAGCATGGAACAACAACAATGACAACAAATCCATTTAGGCTTACTAGGAGTTCAGGTGACTTCAGCATTACATCTTGGTAGGGACACTGAACCTTACAGCACCATGCCATGACACTGGTGCAACAATGACTCAGAAGGAAGACTACCACTTACTGCAGCACCCCCTTCAGTTTTCATTGGAAGTCTTCAATCCAACTGCATGTGTAGACAGACTCACTTAGCTTATAATAGCTGACATGAGTGCAGCCTGAGGAAGCATAGCTGTAGGCCACTGTTGCTAAACAGACTTTTTCAACTCGGTGAAGGAGGTCTAGCAACTGCAGCGAAAACTTGTCACAGTCTGTCTGCTTTGGAGTCACCCTGAATCTGACCTTTCTATTAATTTTGTCATCCTAAACACAAGGATCTCACTCCAATTCTTTTTAAAGGAGAGAAGCATAGCCTTGCAGTTGGCAAGAATATGACACAAGCAATGCCCAGTCTTATTCCTAAAACATTTCTAACTGCCAGTCTTGAACTAGATGAGCCTCAATTTCTGCCTGTTCTCAGTATTTTCACATTTTTTCTTATACAGAGGCTCCTCATGCTTCAGTTTCTACTGGTGAGAGGAAACTAAGCTATCAAACACAAGTGAAAGGATAATTTCCCTTTTTGTAATACAATCAACTGCAATAATTTAGCCAGAAGTGCAGAAAGACTAATGCAAAGTGATAAAGAATCACATAGAAGCTTACGGAGGGTCTAAAAGCAGTAGAATGGCATACTCTTGTGGAAACTCACACAATCCAGACTGTACACTTGCTCTAGGACAGCAGAATAAGCTTAAGGAAACCAGTCATCTTTCAAGGAATGTTGGTTTCTGAGGACATGCTGCAGTCATATGTGGGATCTTCAGTTTACCTGCAATCTATAGTGAAGCAGGACAGCTCTTAGTTCCTATCCAAAATGGCTTAGTGATCTGAGCATTTATTTTCAAAAGGGGTTCAGTTCAAAGGCAAAGAAACTGGCTTCTCATGAGCTCATAGTGGAGCAGCAA
>VYZW01035580.1:420285-435471 GCA_013401315.1 Balaeniceps rex | reverse complement strand
GCAGAATAAGCTTAAGGAAACCAGTCATCTTTCAAGGAATGTTGGTTTCTGAGGACATGCTGCAGTCATATGTGGGATCTTCAGTTTACCTGCAATCTATAGTGAAGCAGGACAGCTCTTAGTTCCTATCCAAAATGGCTTAGTGATCTGAGCATTTATTTTCAAAAGGGGTTCAGTTCAAAGGCAAAGAAACTGGCTTCTCATGAGCTCATAGTGGAGCAGCAAATCTCAGATTTGAACTCTGAATGTCAGCATTCCCATCTGCTCTGAATGAGTTAAAAAAGGTGAGTCTTCCAAAGTCACCAAGAGATTAGTTTCCATTAGTTTCCATTAGCACTCATGGAAAAGGAGCAGTTAGATCCTCCTAGGCAGACTTGAATCCCTAAATGATCTTCCAGTATATTTTGCAAGAGAAAGGGTTTATTTCAATATCCCTGGCTCAAAGCTCCTCCTTACACAGCTGTGCAGCATACTGACTGCCAAATCCCACCTAAGAGATGGCTAGACATCAGTAGCACCCCCTCTATTTCTCTCTGCCTCCTACCCCCCTTATAAAGCACTTAGGGGATTAATGGAAGTATTAACAAAGTTGCTTATTGTTCTTATTCCAAACAGCTGCTCTACCTTAATTTTGCAAAAGATATTAGTAGCGCCACAGAGGGCAAGGTATCTTCACTATTTTCTTTGCCGAGCTATGCCCATCACACAGGTTAGGGACTCAAGACACTTAAGTTTAGCATCAAGACATTAATTTTTATCTCTTTCACATCTTCTCCAGCAATCAGGTTTCTAACATTTTCCCCTCCCCAATACGAATGCAATCACATATGTATCCATGGTCACCACTCCTGCATGAGAAAGAGCACATGATATGTCCCAGATCAATGAATAGCATTGCAATGTCTTTCCTACAGCTACAGCGTGAAAGCAGACATCATAATGCCAGTAGATGGAGTGGGCTGGGGAGAGGAGGCGGGCATGTCTTCACAGGTAGTTTTGAACTGTACTAACACTGTTTTACAGGGAGGTAAACTTCACTTCTCAGGTGAATTTCAGCCACCCTAAACCAAGACGGATCATGGTACCAAATGAGGGAGAAAACACTGCACTTAGTCCATGATGATGAAATTGTGCTACCAGAATAACAGCATCTAGTGGCTTAGTCTCCAAGAGGATAGGTTTTCCATGTTAAGAAGTAACACAGATTAGTTAGAATTCAGAAGTCCTTTCCTTTGAGCACAAGCATAAGGAGTTCTTGTAATCTCTCTCTGGTACCATATGAGAATATTTATGAACACTAAAACTGGCTAAGAAACCACCCACACATTTTCAATGTATGATAAGGTCTCATGAGAACCTGTATCTTTCAATAAAACGTGACGCTTAAGAATCAGCAAACTCTTTTTTGTTCCTAGATTTTCCATTGGAAGGTCATTAAAAAAAGTTAACCAACATTTAAAAATCTTTAAGTGTTCCTTCTGGGCCAAAAAGGCACTTCTTCTCAGGAGAATGTTTGGACTCTAGCAATTTTTGACCAGTTGTTGTTTAATGAATTGTCATTCAAACAAAAACTTGAATGCTTTGACTTCTTTTGCTTCAACCAAAAGTGATATGGGTCATGGCATCTTTGGAGCAAGCTGTCAGAAAACGACTCAACAATTTTGCCTCTAATTGTACCCATTAACAGAGCAAGAAAACTTCCTACTCATTATTCCAAGAATAGCAACAATGCCTTTTGAAAGGGGCTTAGCTGAAATTTCAAGTGTGCCAGTACTCCTCAATTCTGAAAGCTCTTCCGCTGACACCAAGCAGCAAGATTAGTCTGCAGGAGGAGGGAGCCTGCAGAGCAGTGATGTGGTGTTCAAGATTGATGACATAAGTTGCAATGTGATGAAAACTCCTAGCTATTCCATATGAGTAAGCACAGTTATAGCAAGATGGCCTTCCTACTGGCAGAAGAACTCACGCCTGTGGGAATCTGCAAAGGCTAACAACCTTCTTGAACTTAAAACCAAAGACAAGGCACAATGCTAGAACAACATGGAAGGGGGAAAAATGCTGCTTTCCATTCTCTGTGCATCATATGGCCTGTTGCTTTCATTTTCCTCATACAGGAAATTTCACATAAGGGAATGTGTGTCACAGAAGGGGATAAACGTCATTATGTGGGGGCTGCATTTTGTTTGTCTATGTTGTTTGATAAGGAGAGAATGTCCCAAATGCTTGTATGAAAGTTTGTTGGTGTTTGTTCCTGTTGGCTGGATGAGGCTTTCATTTTGCTGGCTCTCCATTTTATTTTTTCCTTTGCTTGCAGTGCCTATTTGTGACAATCAGTGAGTAAAAGAGATTTATTGTTGCCTGTTAGGGCATGTTGCAACTTTTCAGTGTGATTATTTTATTATATCAACCCAAATTAAGTATCTTGCTTATGCTGCACTTCCTACCTCCTGATATACCTTCTGCCTGCATGGAAGCAGGCAAGGTGTGGGGACTCAAGTAGATTGTTAATGTGTGCCTTGGGGAAAGTTAACATTTTTAATGATCCCATGAAAGAGACCCAAGTTCTAGACATATCCTTTATCTCTAGTTTTCTTTGTGCATATGTACCATCTGCTTTTTGCAGTGTAGTAGGAGACATGGAGAATGTTTGGTTTAAGTAAGCCTGGAGACTGGAGGAGATAATCCCAGTGACACCTACGCATTCTCACAGAGATCCTCTTTTAGCTCAAGCAGGAGAGGCTTCTTTCTCCATAAGAAGACATCAGGGGCTCCATTTCTTTACTCTCAATATACAAGCAGATGTTTAGCCAGGTGCTGCTGTGCCCGTTTGTACACTGCTGCAAGATTTTTATGAGCTTTAGTGGTGATTTCAACAGAAAGCTGTTGCTTATTTGGTGTGCTGACAAATAACTGGAAGTTCTCACTGGGTAATTGAGGCTATAAGTTCTCTTCTGGAGAGAAGGAGGTTGGTTAAAATACCTGTAAAGCTAGCCTATTAGTAACAACTGAGCAGTACAGGTCAGCTTCATTGCTGTTCCTGTGGTTTATTAGTGATGTGAACCATTTCATTTCAGTTCATTTTGTGTTGCCTTTGCTACTTGTAATGAATGGATTGGTCTGCTCAGCCTGGAAAGACCAGGTTTATACTGCTCAGGTTCAAGGCCTTTTTCTGGTTATGTGAGCTCATTTGCTATTCCAAAGACAGGTTACATAGCATCTGCAGCCCTGTCAGAGCAAGGATAATACTTAATTCAGACAGGCACAGCATAGTGCTTCTGAGACAGACATACTCTTTTGGGACCACAGTTTAGGCTATGCAGAAGAGCACCAGGATTCAGATGACATTCTTTTCAAGGAGAGGTGCCCAGTTTTGTTCCTTGGGGCTGCTATCCAGTAAAGAAACTTACAGTGACCTTTAGGGGAGCACCTGGCCAGGTGAGCTTCTGGGCAGAAGTGACTTGCACTCTGTTCTCTAGAAAGTTTCTCCTTCATTTAAAGAGGCTTTTTGCTCTGCAAATTATCACAAATCAGGGCAGGGCAAAGCAGTATGGGAGGGCTAGATTTGACAACTACAAGCTTTAGCAGTTAAGCGTAGGTTGTTTCTGTCTCTTAATCAGTACACACGTTCTTCACCCCCCAACTTGTTGAATTCTTTGTGCTGGTTTCTTCCTCTCCTGTGAAATTAATTCTTTTGGCTCCTGTTCAATATGGTGTTAAGTACCTACTTAATCCTTTGCAGTAGTTTGAGCTGCTGAATAGAGAGGAAGCTTGGGCTATTGCTTAGAAACTAGGACTGAGGTGTTAGAAAGCTAGGAGCTTCATGCTACAGACAAGCTTGCTGTGTGACAGTGGGCAGATTGTATTGCCTTGCTTTATTTTAGCATCCCCCTGTGTGACTAGATGAGTGTTACTCATTTCCCGTGCAGGGGGCAGCATGAGGTGTCTGCCAGTGGGGTTTGTAAAGAGCTTTGAGAATGCTGCCTTTGAAAGATGGCCGTTTTTGCTGCAGTGAGCGCTGGATGACTGGACATGTTTGACAGCACTTTGTGGAGCAGAGAAATGAGTGGGACCGTGCGTTATTGTCACAAAGGGGAGACAGTTTCTGAGACAGCTTTTGAAGTTGAATTCTATATATCATTTTAATGCAAGTATATATTTTAATTTAGACACAATACAACATGCCACAACTTCAAAAATTAGAGTAGAGGCTGAGTCAGGCAGCCATACTGGAACATTCCTAGTGCTGCCCCAGAGCCAGCACTGAGCTTTGGATCTTGAGAGCCTCTGATGGAGGCTTAACACCATTTTCTCTTTGAGTGAGGTTAGGTGGAACAGTTTGAGGTACAAACACTGTTTGGTGAGAGAGCTCTCAGGATGACTGTTTTAAATTGCTTACCCACGTTCCTATTTTTCCAGCACCTCAAAGCAAGCATAGTGATTAAGACATATGGGTGACAACACAACTTCCTATCCCAACAGGTGGAAGACAGACCCTGGAAAGAGGCAAGAGTTGCCTGGGAAAGCTCAAGGAATATAAAAACAGTGAGAGTGTTCTGCTAGTCTTTGACAAACATTAATAAAATTTTTGGTATTTAAATATGTTTTGATGATTAAATCTGTAGATGGGTATGGCATTCCAAATGCAATGGTACAATTTGCTGGTGAGAATACTAAGAAAAAAATTTGGAGGCTGAAATTCAGATCCAGCTTAGCATTTTTGCAGGTAAGTTTTTTTAATTCAGAGCTCATTTGGGAAAGGAGAGAGGCATAGGTTCAAGTCTCTGCAGATTCAGAGCAAAGGTTTTCCTCTCCAGTCACTCTGAACGAGGTAGAAGAGGAACACAGCTCACTCAGTCTCCCACATGCCATATCAACAACTGGAAAAGCCCATTATGCAGGTCGTACACGACAATCAGAGGTCTCCTTTTGGCATTCTGGCACACTCATGAGAGGACAATGTAAGACAAGATATGAGATAACTAAACGTAGAGATCATTCCTGCTGCTCTTTTCCCTTCAAATGGAGTTTAGCCATGGTGAGAAGTTCAGAATTGACATTACTAAGGTCTGAGATTTCCTGTTTACCTCAGAAAACAAGCACAGCACAGGCCGTGGTAGCTCAGGCTTCCACAAAGTGCCTCAACAAATCATCGTCACCCCTCACCCAAAGGGATGCGCCGCAGGAACACCGGGGTAGTATCCTTGCAGCCACCACCACTTCGCTCTTTCAAAGTGTCCTCAGCCCAAGGATCTAAGGTCTTTCCAGACATTCCTAAATGATGTGCCTAGCACCCGCAAGAGGTTCAGTGATCTCAGTGGGGAGATGGGGCAGCTAAAAACTACTGCTTTTTTTTTTTCCTAAAAGTGAAGCACGCACTGCCTTCTACTGCAAGCTGTGCCTGCTCTCAGCATCAACTTAGTGGGACACAGTAAGTCATGCAGAACTTTGTAATACTGGCACACAGACTCTGTACAGATAAGTGGGACAGTTCACACCTCTCTTGCTGTTGCTTCTGTCTTTTTGTGGCTCGTGCTGGATCATATGTTGTGGATTATATGCGAGCCACAGATTTTTCAGAACTGCTTGCCTGCACACATGATCTCTCTCTAAACCCATGTTCAAGAAGTATTCAGCATGGAATCACTAGGGGCTCTTAAGATCAGGCTGTTGATTCTGCTACCCATAGAAAAATATACCCATTTGAAAGTGTTTAGTTACAAATGTAAAAAGATTGAAGACAGAGAGGACAACATAGGCATTGCTAGGGGAGGCTGCTGTGTGAGAAGCCATATTGTTTACTGATTCTCCCACTTGAAATGGCAATAAATGACATTTCTCATGCAACAGACACAAGAATGAGACCTGTTCATAAGTAGGAAGAGCCTTCATTTGAATGCAGATAGTTAGCATTTGAGTCAGGACAACCCTTACGAGCTGAATTGGCTAGGATTCACTGCATGGGACTTGAAATCAGATTATATACAAACTCAGTGGAAATACTGTTTTAGTGAGAGTTGGAGGAGATCCCAGATGAATAACAATCAGATTCCATTTCAACCCTTACTCTTGGCCAGCTGCTTCTTTTGTATGTGCTGGGAAAGATTAAAAAGTTTGGAAACAGTATTCATGTGGTGCCTTATCACAGTTCTGCGGCATTCTCTGTCTCTCTCACTGTACCAGAAGTGCTAACAGTTTAATAAGACCAGGGTTTGGGGTTTAAGAGTGTGCTGTTAAAGGATTGCATATAGCCAGCCAGGGCACATTCTGTTTCAATCAAGCCCATTCTGCCTTGAGAAAACGTCAAAGACAAAGGATGATTAGGTGTAGAATTGATGCCTGCACAAGCAAGTAGATGGTCAAAGGCATTACAAGCTTTTTTTAGCCTTTTCTGGCTAGCATATTGATGGCAGTTATTATATGTTTCCTCTGAAAAGAGTAAGAATTGCATAGAGGCCTCCAGACTCCTCCCTTATGTTCTGTACCTCAGACTCTATACAGAGGTCTCCCTGTGCATCATTGGAAACCTTTCAGTCTTATGGAATCCTTCCAGTCTTTTTGCTTATGTGGAATCTCATAGTACATTCATGTTTTGCTTATGTTTTATTTATGGGGTATCTTCTAATATGGTTAACCTTTGGTAGAATATCTGATCCTGTCTCAGAACTGTTGATAAGTGGATTGCATGGAAACATTACCATGGAACCTATGAAGTTCTCCAATTGAGCTGGACAAACTGATTCTAGAGTAAGAAACATCACAGTTCACTGAATATATTATTCATTGATTTTCACCTTATTCACACAGCTACGGAGTGGATAAAAACAAATTATAAAATGACTCAATTAATGTCATTTGCCTAGCTACTGCATAAGAACAGAATCCTGCTTCTCCTGATATCAAGGGCTGACATTCCCATTAAACTTGTTGATTAGATAGGAGCTACAATTCTCCAAACCAGATCCATCTGTGCATAGGCTGTGTAAATGCCATTGATGCCAATAAATTTACAGCAGGGTTGTATTTTGCCCTAAGCATCCTTTTAGATGATTCTTCTCCACAAAATCCAGTCTCCCATTGGTACTTTAATTTCACTGTAACACAAATTCACCCTGTGTTTGGCTATCGATTTTTTTAAATACCCTCATATCTTGAAAACACACAAACCAGCTAGGCATTTTCAGCTATGTAAGCAGTGAAAGCTGACTACTCCAGACAACATCTTAACAATGGTATCTGAAACATGCAATTGAATCATGGCATACAGTTACACCCCATGGCTGAAGCAGCAAAAAAACCCTATTTTTTTTCTCTATTGATGCCTTTTGTACAATTCATCACTGTTTTGCAAAGAGGCTTGAGCTGTCCTATGACAGTAATCACTATGAAATCTCAATAAATGCTAGAAAATCATGGTCCATTCCAAGCACAGCCTAACCATGAGACTCCAATCTGTAATGCAACCTGTTTTTCAAGATGGGAGAGACTGTCTCCATCCAACTGAGAATTGGTCACTGTTTGGAAGTGAACATGGGAATAGAATCCAAATCCTGCTATCATAAGACCTGAAGAGAAAGACAGTCTCTTCCACTTAAGTTATTTGAAGAGCATTACTTTGGCAAGAAAATAAATGTTATTGATATTCTAAGACCTTGCAGGTTTGAAAATAACATCCCTCTGGAACATCCCAACATACTCTTCCCGTGAGCCTTGTCTGTGCTGGCAATGTGATCTTCACTGTCTTAGTACTGTATAGTGCAGAGACAAGGGGTGCACAAGAAGAAAATTGTTAAGGCAGTGGTTGTTCCTAGAGATACAGGAATTAAAGTGCCTAGTAACTGAGGACATAGAAACAGGGTCTCAAATGTCTTACGTATTCCAGCTATTCCATTAATTTACTTTGGAAAAAAGAGATGGTGGTCTTCAACATGCCTAAAAGGGTGGAAGAATTCAGTTGTTCTGCACAAAGGTGCAAAACCCAAGCAAATGCCCTAAAAGTCATGGTGGCATCAATTACTCTGAGCGTGGGAATTTGGAAGATATGCTTCAGATTATGGAGTAAAGCAGAAACAGAATAAATAAAACACAGCCAAGTATGACATTGCCCTTTACAGACAGAGAGTCATGGACTGAAGTAGCAAAGCAGTCGATACCACGGTTAACCAGAGGATAATTTTGCAAGGGGAAGAGAAGAGGTTTTAGAATCTGCCCTTTCCTTAAAGAGACAAACCTAAAGCTTTTTATGTACTTGCTGCCCCCAGCCCTCCACACTCTGCCATGCTTCCTTAAAGGAGGGAGCTTGGCACCAGCAGAGGGAATTCCACAGCAGCACAATTAAAAAATGCTATCAATGAGAGAAACTTCTGACTTGCAAGAATCAACTTAACTTTTTTTTCAGTATTCAGCTTTATACAAAATGCCCATATCTGAGGACTGTAATATACTGCTTCTTTCTACAACATACAGACACACACCAGTACTTTTAACGACATCTCTTTGGTCTTTTTGTAAATATCACATAATGCATCCTTTCTTGAAAAAGCAAAGTTTCTCCTGATGGAAACTACCTATTGGAGTACCCCACCACATAATCTGTAGTGACCACTGTTATTGTCCTCTTGTCAAAGTATCCCTTGCTTATGATGATGTAGATCCCAGCAAGGACCACTGTGCTGAGCCTCATCTCAGTTGTATTGTGGGCATAACTGCCACCACACAGACCAGAGAGATTAATCTGTTAGCATCAAGCTTAATTTGAAAATCTGGGTAGAAGGAGAAACAAACACATCAATGAAGTATGAGTTTATATGGCTTGAGTAAGCATTGACTAGAGTGGTGGTGAAAGAAAACATTCAGCTGAGAAACAACTGTTAGGAGAAGTACAATGAGAAGGGGAATAAAATGCAATGAGAGTTTAGACTGAGCTGAGAGATCTGCTATTTGATGGAGAGGCCAGCTGAGAAACATGGAGCTATCAATACAACTATTCTCATCTAGTCTGGATATGATGTTGGCCATTGTATTGAAGTAATCATGACCAGGGAGGAGGCAGGGATAAGGAAAGTCCTGAGGAGATGATGCTTTTCTAGTTAAAATAGAAGGCAAGTGTATAAAAGGTGGATTTGCCTGTCAGTGTTATTTACTTGTTGGTTTTGCAAGCAAGGAAGAGCAACTTTTACCTCAAAACCAGAGAGGATGCCCCTTTCTCACCCCAATTTAGGTGTTTTTGTCGGTTTGCTGCAAGGATGGAGGTTATTCAGTATTACTTGCCCTCCACTATGAATCACAGAATCATAGAATCATAGAATGCTTTGGGTTGGAAGGGACCTTTAGAGGTCATCTAGTCCAACCCCCCTGCAGTGAGCAGGGACATCATCAACTAGATCAGGTTGCTCAGAGCCCCGTCCAACCTGACCTTGAATGTTTCCAGGGATGGGGCCTCCACTACCTCTCTGGGCAACATGTTCCAGTGCTTCACCACCCTCATTGTAAAAAATTTCTTCCTTATATCTAGCCTAAATCTCCCCTCCTTTAGTTTAAAACCATTACTCCTTGTCCTGTCACAACAGGCCTTGCTAAAAAGACTGTCCCCATCTTTCCTATAGGCCCCCTTTAAGTACTGAAAGGCCTCAATAAGGTCTCCCCTCAGCCTTCTCTTCTCCAGGCTGAACAACCCCAACTCTCCCAGCCTGTCCTCGTAGGAGAGGTGCTCCAGCCCTCGGATCATTTTTGTGGCCCTCTTCTGGACCCGCTCCAACAGCTCCATGTCCTTCTTGTGCTGAGGGCTCCAGAGCTGGACGCAGTACTCCAGGTGGGGTCTCACCAGAGCCGAGTAGAGGGGCAGAATCACCTCCCTCGACCTGCTGGCCACGCTTCTTTTGATGCAGCCCAGGATACGGTTGGCCTTCTGGGCTGCAAGCGCACACTGCTGGCTCATGTCCAGCTTTTCATCCACCAGTACCCCCAAGTCCTTCTCCGCAGGGCTGCTCTCAATCCCCTCATCTCCCAGCCTGTATTGGTATCGGGGGTTGCCCCGACCCAGGTGCAGGACCTTGCACTTGGCCTTGTTGAACCTCATGAGGTTCGCACAGGCCCACCTCTCCAGCCTGTTCAGGTCCCTTTGGATGACATCCCGTCCCTCAGGCGTGTCAACTGCCCCACTCAGCTTGGTGTCATCTGCAAACTTGCTGAGGGTGCACTCGATCTCACTGTCTATGTCGTTGATGAAAATATTGAACAGCACTGGTCCCAGTACGGACCCCTGAGGAACACCACTTGTTACCAGTCTCCATTTGGACATCGAGCCGTTGACCACTACCCTCTGGTTGCGACCATCCAACCAGTTCCTTATCCACCGAACAGTCCACCCATCAAATCCATATCTCTCCAATTTAGAGAGAAGGATGTTGTCTTCTGATTTTTTTTAATCAGGTGACTGCTGACTGTCTAGCAAGAATTTCACTTTACATATGGTCCCCAGATCACTGTCTAAAATGACCTTGGAGGCCTCAGCCTGTAGAGACTAAACTGGTCTGCAGCTGCAACTCAAATTCTGCCTTTCTCAAGGGCACACAGGCCGGAGCCCAGGACAGCATTCCTGCTTCTTCGTACATTTCAAGAGTATTTATGCTGTGTGAGCATGCTGGTCTCTGCTAACAGTATAGGGAATCAGCTACTAATCCTTTAGAAGAGGAAGTAGCAGCCATGGGAAGACAGGAATTCTGGCAATCCAGAGTCAAGACACAAGGCACGAAGAATCATATCTCCCTGTAGGGTAGGACTGGGGTGGAGCAGCAGAGCCACATGTAAACATCATAGAACTAGACAACCCTGGAGACAGAGTATGCCTCCTAGCACAGGAGGGAGGGTATTTAGTCTCCATGGCACATTGAGTGAGCTCTACTTCATTGCCATGAAAGAAATCCAGTGACTAATGAAAGAAATCCAGTGACTAATGAATCTCTGTCACAATTTGTTTGCTCTGAAGTCACCCTGAGAACAACTATTATGTGTAGCTACTCCTTGGATGCAGGGGGATGTGTTTCAGCTACAAGCAAGGCTGACCCTCCTAGCCTAGGGGTGTGATAATTGCTCTTGCCTATTTATACCTGTGCTTAGAGAATAGGAAGGAAGATGGCTGTCCTTTCTAATCCAGAGTTCTACCTCTGTGCTTCTCACCGTTTGACACTTCTTTGATTAAAATCTTATTTTTACTAGGTTGTTTTTCCTGTGAGAGGCTTCATTGTCTCTTCCTAACACCTTTTTTACAGCTCTGGGATCTCTTCATGCACTACACACTTTTTATACAGAACAGCAGCTGCCAAAAGTGGAATTTCCCCCACCACGCAGCTTCCAAGGCTAAACTAGAGTCTAGGCAGAATCTGTTCATCACAAGAATCAAGATTTCAACAGCTCCTAGTGCTAAAGTAACCACAGATGCAGATACTGCCACTGCTGTCACCTCTTCCCAAGATGGGATGTATTGTCACATCCCAGCATCTAGGGTCTGGAACCATCACTGATATAGCTTCACAGCTGAAGTGTGAAAGCACAAATAGCACTGCCAGCTTATGCTGAGCCACATGGTGTCAGCTTATGCTACAGCCCTGTTGGCACCAGGGTACTGAAGCAAACTTATTAAATCTCAGTTGTAAGAGGAGATTGCCCAGCTGTAAGTAGCACAAGGTTCAGAAGGTCTGCATCAGCCATCTTGTTTCAGGAGAAGAAACATAATCAGTCCCACAGCTTCTCACTCTGATCTCTAGCAATTGTTTTTGCAACTTTCCTTGAAATATCTCTGCAGAAATCAGGCTCCTGTAGTATAGGAAAATCTTTTATGTTTATGTTTCCAAACCACACCTTACACATATTTTTTTTCCACATAAAGGAAAGGAAACAAAGGACTCCAGGACATGGTGGGAAGCTCAAAGCTTTATTAAGTAAAGAGCAGTAATGGATTTGTAAATCTTATGGATCTTGCTAAATCTTGCTTTAGCAAGTTAAGACTTCCCACAAGGCACAAGCTAGCTGCAATGAGGCACTACAGCGAGATCCGGTAGTATAGACAGACATAAGCAGCTCATTTAATTCAAGATGAGCTGTACATTTGGTTACAGATGCAGACTATGTAGGTTCCTGTAGTCATCACTGACTGAAGCACTGCTCTTTTGGTCAGGTATATGAGTGTAAGCTGACATTCGTATCTCAGTTCTGAGATAGGGCATGGATGAACAATTAGTGTATGTAAGGCATCAGGTTAAGAAGTGATGCCTTCTCCATTTTTGTGGTGATTTTTTCCCAGTGCTGCCACACCAGCCAGGGAGTATAAAATAATCCAACTCTTGGGACTAAGACTGACCTAAACTGTCATCGTCTTGATAAATTGACTTGAGAGTACACTATATGTCCTACTGGTTTTAAAACCCAGGAATTATTGAGCAGTTAAGATGCGGAAAGGGAAAAACTTCCATAACTTTTCCAAATCTTAGGATACCTCATTAATTCCACCTGCTCTTCTGCTACCTTAGCAAGGTCAGGAGTTTATGAAGCCTCAAGAAACTCTGAAATCTCCTCTTAACCCAAACCCAAATACCCGTGATGGTCAAGTGCTGAGCTTACAAGTTGCATCCTCTCCCCACCTGCATTAATGCCAAATGATACTTTCCTTCCAGGGCAATTAAATATACAAATTCAGCTGCTTTTGGTATCAACCAGCTGCTGTGTCCACAAGCAGTCTTGAACACTGCCTACTTTCCATATGTCAAGGCCCTGGTGGAAGCACATGGGTGTGTGCGGAAGGGAAATGGGGAAATTAGATTTCCCCTGAAACAATGGTAACTATTCCTGTCTGTCACCTGAGGCATTAGAGTCAGCTCTGCAACTGGTCCTGCCCTTTTCCTCTGCTCTTCCCCTTCCCATAGCAGAAGCAGCTCAGCTCTGAAGCATCAGAGAACAGCAAAATCTAGTCTTGTGTATGCCACCAAGCAGCCTATGTCCGGTTCTGCATTCCTAATTCTCCTTGTTGTCCTTCCCAGTTAGGAAATCTCTCCACTTGCAATTGTAGGTGTCATTGATTCAACAGCCCCAGATACCTGCAGGTCTGGTAGTAACTGGGTTTCCATAGCCAAGGCCCCAAACCAAGGGCCTGAAGCAGCCTTCTGCAAGCCAAGCCAAGACAAGCCATGATCTTTCTCACTGCATTCAACTGCACTCCTCTTGTTACACTGTTTTGTGTCAAGCCTCAACGTACAGCAGAGTCTGAGCAGCTCAGTACTAGGCAGCAGGACTTACCCCACAGAACAATGTTTGGTGAGTACGCAGAATAAAACTGCTACTTAAATTTAGTGCATCAGCCCAATGTGGTAGTAACAAGCTCTTAAGTTTGTCTTTAATAGCTGGTGCAATTCACTGTCATGCTACTCTGGTATCCAGCATTGAATACAGAGCTGCCTGCAAGGGCACAGAACTGCAGTGATACAAGCAGCAAATCTGGCCATGCATTTCCATGCAGGGATAAGTCTACAGAAGACAGTGTTGCTAAGGTGCATGAAGAGCTCAGTGGTGAGCTATTTCTGTGTATGCAGCTGATTTGCATGTTTATGGGATTCTGAATTATTGAACAGCACTCCTTCATATAGCTTTGTGTCATTCTCCAGTGCTGAGGGACAGTTTGATTTTAGCCTCTGGAAAATTCCAGGGCTTTCTTCCTGTACTAAGGGGTTAACCATGAGCCACTTGAGTGAGAAGCCAGTAAGAAGTCTAAGCCTGATTAAAAACAGATCTAATACTCAGTTATAACAAAAATCCTTTTACTGAGTCCAATTCTGATACTTATTCAAAAAGTAAAAATAATTTATTCTTACTGAGGAAGAGACTTAAATTCCATTTATATCTCACAGTCCCAGTAATTACAAAAAGGGTTGCCAATTCCACTAACACAAGCCTTAGCTTTTTGATAGTGTTCACACGTATTAGCCCAAAATAGGAAGGAAAAAAGGTGTTTACTCTGCTAGCAGAGCATTCAGGCAGAGTGCTAGTTCTGCATCACTTTAGGAGGACCAGGTACTCACTGGTATTAGTCTGACAAACTATAATTACTATATGAAGAACTGGAGGGGATTTGGAGAATGCTCATCAGTGTAATTAAAAGTGAGCTTTTGCCAGCCATTTCCATTTTATGTAGTTATAACTCTATTATTTGAACAAAGAAGAAAGAGCCTTTGTATAGTACAAAACAGAAGACGTATGAAAAGATGTTTCAAAGCTACAGAAGGTTGCTATCAGCATACATTTGCAGACATGTAATTATTCCATTACATATATAACCTTTAAAATAAATGATGATATTGAAGATAGTTGGAAGTGAGGGATTCTGTCTTGGAAAAGTCACATGTTGTCTTGAAAAAGTAGTTTTGTATTAATATGCCATCTTTCTATTAAGAAATTAATTGATACAACTTCTGTTTATGGTAATTATTTAATTGAAATCATTTCAGGAACTTACACAAACTCCCCCTCACACATGCCTCAGATTTACATAGCAGCTTCCTAGTTATGATATCTGAAGTATAGTTTTGGCTACAACTTATTAAGCCTCTGCTCATTCCCAGTGAGTGTTGCATGTGTCACTAGAGGATCCCTTCCACATGATTAGCTGTGCACATACACTTAGAATATCAAATTGCTCTTTTATACAGTAGCTGTTTTTCCTGAGTACCACTACCCACCCTGTTAGCAAGTCAGAGCAAATGATGTTGTGACTTACCTATCACAATAAGTCATCAACTGTTTCCACCATTGACAGAGGATCTAAACAAGACTGGTGGTGTATATTGGGCTTTTGCATAGTCCAACATACAGCATTTCCTTCCATCATGGCCACTTTGCCTTCTTCCTCTTAGGGCTTAAAAAGCACCAATCCAATTAGCAGACAGCCATGCTCTGTGTGGCTGATGTTCCTCTGGAAGAGAGAAATCCAATTTAAATGGAGAGAATGGACTCCCCATTGACATGTGATTCAAAGACATTTCAGGAGAGGCAGCCCCCCTAACCGTTCTAGCAGCCAAATGACAAACTCTCATCCACCCAGGAAGTTTCTTCCTGGGAATTGCTTAGCAAGTACAATCATTTCGCTCATCCCTGTTCCTACTGTGCCTTAGGAAAGACATTAATAGCAAGAAGAGATGCTTC